>JANJGN010000017.1:59162167-59342156 GCA_026770705.1 Isurus oxyrinchus | reverse complement strand
TCCCTATCTCGCAATGTCACACTCTCTATCTTTCTCTCTCACACAGTGACTCACTCTCCCTGTCTCACACTCTCAATCTCTCTTCCTCTCGCACTCACTCTCCCACCCTCTCTCACTCACTCTACCTCCCTCTAGCAGTCACTGTCCCTCTCTCTCGCACTCACTCTCCCACCCTCTTGCACTCACTCTCCCACCCTCTCCCTCCCTCTCGCATTCTCTCTCCCTCCCTCTCGCACTCACCCTCCCACCCTCTCGCACTCACTCTCCCTCCCTCTCGCACTCACTCTCCCTCCCTCTCGCACTCACTCTCCCTCCCACTCACACTCAATCTCCGTCCCTCACTCGCACTCACTGACACTCCCTCTCGCACTCACTCTCCCTCCCTCTCACACTCACTCTCCCTCCCTCACTCGCACTCACTCTACCTCCCTATCACGCACTCACTCTCCCACCCTCTCGCACTCACTCTCCCACCCTCTTAGTCTCCCTGCTCTCGCACTCACTCTACCTCATACTCGCACTCACTGACTTTCCCTCTCGCACTCACTGTCTTTCCCTCTCGCACTCACTCTGCCTCACTCTCGCACTCACTCTGCCTCTCTCTCGCACTCACTCTCCACCCAACTCTCACACTCACTCGCTCTCCCTCTCTCGCACTCACTCGCTCTCCCTATCTCGCACAGTCATAGTCTCTATCCTTCTCTCTCACACACTGTCTCTCTTTCCCGTCTCACACTCTCACATCATACTCTCTCCCTCTCGCACTCACTCTCCCTCCCTCTCGTACTCACTCTCCCTCCCTCTCGCACTCACTCTCTCTCCCTATCTGGCACCATCACACTCTCTATCTTTCTCTCTCACACACTGACTCGCTTTCCCTGTCTCACACTCTCACATTATACTCTCTCCCTGTCGCAGTCACTCTCTCTCCCTCTTGCACTCACTCTCCCTCTCTCTCGCACTCACTCTCCCTCCTTCTCGCGCTCACTTTCCCACCTCTCGGACTCACTGTGACTCTCTCTCGCACTCACTCTCCCTCCCTCTCGCACTCACTCTCTCTCCCTCTCGCACTCACTCTCCCTCCCTCTCGCACTCACTCTCCCTCCCTCTCGCACTCACTCTCCCTCCCTCTCACACTCACTCTCCCTCCCTCCCCGCACTCACTCTGCCTCCTTATCACGCACTCACTCTCCCACCCTCTTGCACTCACTCTCCCACCCTCTCAGTCTCCCCGCTCTCGCACTCACTCTCCCTACCTCTCGCACTCAATGTCTTTCCCTCTCGCACTCAGTCTTTCCCTCTCGCACTCACTCTGCCTCACTCTTGCACTCACTCTCCAACCAACTCTCACACTCACTCACTCTCCCTCTCTCGCACTCACTCTCTCCCTATCTCGCACAGTCATAGTCTCTATCTTTCTCTCTCACACACTGTCTCTCTTTCCCTGTCTCACACTCTCACATCATACTCTCTCCCTCTCTCACTCACTCTCCCTCCCTCTCGCGCTCACTCTCCCTCCCTCTCGCGCTCACTCTCCCTCCCTCTCGTACTCACTCTCCCTCCCTCTCGCACTCACTCTCTCTCCCTATCTCGCACCGTCACACTCTCTATCTTTCTCTCTCACACACTGACTCTCTCTCCCTGTCTCACAATCTCACATTATACACTCTCCCAGTCGCACTCGCTCTCTCTCCCTCTTGCACTCAGTCTCCTCCCTCTCTCACCCACCCTCCCTTCCTCTCGCACTCACTCTCCCTTCCTCTCGCACTCACTCTCCCTCTCTCTCGCACTCACTCTCCCTCCTTCTCGCACTCACTCTCCCTCCCTCTCGCACTCACTCTCCCTGCCTCTCGCATTCACTCTACCTCTCGCACTCATCTCCCTCTCTCTCGCACTCAATCTCCCTACCTCTCGCACTCAATTTCCCTCCCTCTCGCACTCACTCTCCCTTCCTCTTGCGCACACTCTCCCTCCCGCTTGCACTCACTCTCCCTTCCTCTTGCACTCACTCTCCCACCCTCTCGCACTCACTCTCTCTCCCTCTCTCGCAGTCACTCTCTCTTCCTATCTCCACTGTCAGACTCTCTATCTTTCTCTCTCACACACTGAGTCTCTCTCCCTGTCTCACACTCTCACATTATACTCTCTCCCTGTCGCAGTCACTCTCGCTCCCTCTTGCACTCACTCTCCCTCCCTCTCGCACCCACTCTCCCTTCCTGTCGCACTCACTCTACCTTCCTCTCACACTCACTCTCCCTTCCTCTCGCACTCACTCTCCCTTCCTCTCGCACTCACTCTCCCTGCCTCTCGCACTCACTCTGCCTCCCTCTTGCTCTCACTCTCCCTCCCTCTCGCACTCACTCTCTCTCCCTGTCTCACACTCTCAATCTCTCTCCCTCTTGCACTCACTTTCCCTCCCTCTCGCCCTCACTCTCCCACCCTCTCGCACTCACTCTCCCTCCCTCTCGCACTCACTCTCCCTCCCTCTCGCACTCATCTCCCTCCCTCTCACAGTCACTCTCCCTCCCTCTCACACTCACTCTCCCTCCTCTCGCACTCACTCTTCCTCTCACACTCACTCTACCTCCCTATCACGCACTCACTCTCCCACCCTCTCAGTCTCCCCGCTCTTGCACTCACTGTCCCTCCCTCTCGCACTCACTCTCCCACCCTCTCAGTCTCCCCGCTCTCGCACTCACACTCCCTCCCTCTCGCACTCACTCTCCCTCCCTCTCGCACTCACTCTCCCCCCCTCTCGCACTCTCTCTCCCACTCTCTCGCACTCACTCTCCATCCCTCTCGCACTCACTCTCCCACCCTGTCGCACTCACTGTCCCTTCCTCTCGCACTCTCTCTCCCTTCCTCTCGCATTCTCTCTCCCTCCCTCTCGCAATCATCTCCCTCCCTCTCGCACTCATCTCCCTCCCTCTCACAGTCACTCTCCCTCCCTCTCGCACTCACTCTCCCTCTCGCACTCACTCTCCCTCCCTCTCGCACTCACTCTCCCACCCTCTCACGCACACTCTCCCTCCTCTCGCACTCACTCTCCCCCCCTCGCAGTCAGTCTCTTTTCCTCTCGCACTCACTCTGCCTCACTCTCGCACTCACTCTGCCTCTCTCTCGCACTCACTCTCTCCCATCTATCTTTCTCTCTCCCACACTGACTCTCTCTACCTGTCTCTATACTCTCATATCATACTCTCTCCCTCTCGCACTCACTCTTTCCGTCTCGCACTCACTCTCCCACCCTCTCGCACTCAATCTCCCTCCTCCTCGCACTCATTCTCCCTCCCTCACGCACTCAATCTCCCCCCCTCGCATTCACTGTCCCTCCCTCTCGCACTCAATCCCCCTTGCTCTCGCACTCACTCTCCCTCCCTCTCGCACTCACTCTCCCTCCCTCTCGCACTCACTCTCCCTCCCTCTCACTCTACCCGCTCTTGCACTCACACTCCCTGCCTCTCGCACTCACTCTGCCACCCTCTCGCACTCACTCTGCCTCACTCTCACACTCACTCTGCCACTCTCTCGCACTCACTCTCCACCCATCTCTCACACTCACTCTCTCTCCCTCTCTCGCACTCACTCTCTCCCTATCTCGCACAGTCACACTCTCTATCTTTCTGTCTCACACACTGACTCTCTCCCTGTCTCACTGTCATATCTTCCTCTCTCCCTATCGCACGCACTCTCCCGCCCTCTCGCACTCACTCTTCCTCCCTTTTGCACTCACGCTCCCTCTCTCTCGCACTCACTCTCCCTTCCTCTCGCACTCACTGTCTCTCCCTCTCGCACTCACTCTCCCTCCCTCTCGCACTCTCTCTCCCACCCTCTCGCACTCACTCTCCCTTCCTCTCGCACTCACTGTCTCTCCCTCTCGCACACACTCTCCCTCCCTCTCGCACTCACTCTCCCTTCCTCTTGCGCACACTTTCCCTCCCGCTTGCACTCACTCTCCCTTCCTCTCGCACTCACTCTCCCACCCTCTCGCACTCACTCTCTCTCCCTATCTCGCACCGTCACAATCTCTATCTTTCTCTCTCACACACTGACTCTCTTTCCCTGTCTCACACTCTCACATTATACTCTCTCCCTGTCGCAGTCACTCTCTCTCCCTCTTGCACTCACTCTCCCTCTCTCTCGCACTCACTCTCCCTCCTTCTCGCGCTCACTTTCCCACCTCTCGGACTCACTCTCCCACCCTCTCGCACTCACTCTCCCACCCTCTCGCACTCACTCTCTCTCCCTCTCGCACTCACTCTCCCTCCCTCTCGCACTCACTCTCCCTCCCTCTCGCACTCACTCTCCCACCCTCTCACACACACTCTCCCTCCTCTCGCACTCACTCTCCCCCCCTCGCAGTCAGTCTCTTTTCCTCTCGCACTCACTCTGCCTCACTCTCGCACTCACTCTGCCTCTCTCTCGCACTCACTCTCTCCCATCTATCTTTCTCTCTCCCACACTGACTCTCTCTACCTGTCTCTACACTCTCATATCATACTCTCTCCCTCTCGCACTCACTCTTTCCGTCTCGCACTCACTCTCCCACCCTCTCGCACTCAATCTCCCTCCTTCTCGCAATCAATCACCCTCCTCCTCGCACTCATTCTCCCTCCCTCACGCACTCAATCTCCCCCCCTCGCATTCACTGTCCCTCCCTCTCGCACTCAATCCCCCTTGCTCTCGCACTCACTCTCCCCCTCTCTCGCACTCACTCTCCCTCCCTCTCACTCTACCCGCTCTTGCACTCACACTCCCTGCCTCTCGCACTCACTCTCTTTCCCTCTCGCACTCACTCTCCCTCACTCTCACACTCACTCTGCCACTCTCTCGCACTCACTCTCCACCCATCTCTAACACTCACTCTCTCTCCCTCTCTCGCACTCACTCTCTCCCTATCTCGCACAGTCACACTCTCTATCTTTCTGTCTCACACACTGACTCTCTCTCCCTGTCTCACTGTCATATCTTCCTCTCTCCCTCTCGCATGCACTCTCCCCGCCCTCTCGCACTCACTCTTCCTCCCTTTTGCACTCACGCTCCCTCTCTCTCGCACTTACTCTCGCACTCTCTCTCCCTCCCTCTCGCACTCACTCTCCCTCCCTCTCGCACTCACTCTCCCTCCCTCTCGCACTCTCTCTCCCACCCTCTCGCACTCACTCTCCCTTCCTCTCGCACTCACTGTCTCTCCCTCTCGCACTCACTCTCCCTCCCTCTCGCACTCACTCTCCCTTCCTCTTGCGCACACTCTCCCTCCCACTTGCACTCACTCTCCCTTCCTCTCGCACTCACTCTCCCACCCTCTCACACTCACTCTCTCTCCCTATCTTGCACCGTCACACTCTCTATCTTTCTCTCTCACACACTGACTCTCTTTCCCTGTCTCACACTCTCACATTATACTCTCTCCCTGTCGCAGTCACTCTCCCTCCCTCTCGCACTCACTCTCTCTCCCTCTCGCACTCACTCTCCCTCCCTCTCGCACTCACTCTCCCTCCCTCTCGCACTCACTCTCCCTCCCTCTCACACTCACTCTCCCTCCCTCTCTGCACTCACTCTGCCTCCCTATCACGCACTCACTCTCCCACCTTCTCGCACTCACTCTCCCACCCTCTCAGTCTCCCTACTCTCGCACTCACTCTCCCTCCCTCTCGCACTCACTGTCTTTCCCTCTCGCACTCACTGTGCCTCACTCTCGCAGTCACTCTCCACCCAACTCTCACACTCACTCACTCTCCATCTCTCGCACTCACTCTCTCCCTATCTCGCACAGTCATAGTCTCTATCTTTCTCTCTCACACACTGTCTCTCTTTCCCTGTCTCACACTCTCACATCATACTCTCTCCCTCTCTCACTCACTCTCCCTCCCTCTCGCGCTCACTCTCCCTCCCTCTCGTACTCACTCTCCCTCCCTCTCGCAGTCACGCTCTCTCCCTATCTCGCACCGTCACACTCTCTATCTTTCTCTCTCACACACTGACTCTCTCTCCCTGTCTCACACTCTCACATTATACACTCTCCCAGTCGCACTCGCTCTCTCTCTCTCTTGCACTCAGTCTCCTCCCTCTCTCACCCACCCTCCCTTCCTCTCGCACTCACTCTCCCTTCCTCTCACACACTCTCTCTTTCTCTCGCACTCACTCTCCCTCTCTCTTGCACTCACTCTCCCTCCCTCTCGCACTCACTTTCCCACCTCTCGGACTCACTCTGACTCTCTCTCGCACTCACTCTCCCACCCTCTCGCACTCACTCTCCCTTCCTCTCGCACTCACTGTCTCTCCCTCTCGCACTCACTCTCCCTCCCTCTCGCACTCACTCTCCCTTCCTCTTGCGCACACTCTCCCTCCCGCTTGCACTCACTCTCCCTTCCTGTCGCACTCACTCTCCCACCCTCTCGCACTCACTCTCTCTCCCTATCTCGCACCGTCACACTCTCTATCTTTCTCTCTCACACACTGACTCTCTTTCCCTGTCTCACACTCTCACATTATACTCTCTCCCTGTCGCAGTCACTCTCTCTCCCTCTTGCACTCACTCTCCCTCTCTCTCGCACTCACTCACCCTCCTTCTCGCGCTCAATTTCCCACCTCTCGGACTCACTGTGACTCTCTCTCGCACTCACTCTCCCACCCTCTCGCACTCACTCTCTCTCCCTCTCGCACTCACTCTCCCTCCCTCTCGCACTCACTCTCCCTCCCACTTGCTCTCACTCTCCCTCCCTCTCGCACTCACTCTCTCTCCCTATCTCACACCGTCACACTCTCTATCTTTCTCTCTCACACAGTGACTCACTCTCCCTGTCTCACACTCTCAATCTCTCTTCCTCTCGCACTCACTC
Source organism: Isurus oxyrinchus (assembly GCA_026770705.1). Taxonomy (NCBI): domain Eukaryota; kingdom Metazoa; phylum Chordata; class Chondrichthyes; order Lamniformes; family Lamnidae; genus Isurus; species Isurus oxyrinchus. Next base: position 59,335,317 of record JANJGN010000017.1, on the reverse strand, counting down.
TCCCACCCTCTCTCACTCACTCTACCTCCCTCTAGCAGTCACTGTCCCTCTCTCTCGCACTCACTCTCCCACCCTCTTGCACTCACTCTCCCACCCTCTCCCTCCCTCTCGCATTCTCTCTCCCTCCCTCTCGCACTCACCCTCCCACCCTCTCGCACTCACTCTCCCTCCCTCTCGCACTCACTCTCCCTCCCTCTCGCACTCACTCTCGCTCTCGCACTCACTCTCCCTCTCGCACTCACTTTCCCTCCCACTCACACTCAATCTCCGTCCCTCTCTCGCACTCACTGACACTCCCTCTCGCACTCACTCTCCCTCCCTCTCACACTCACTCTCCCTCCCTCTCTCGCACTCACTCTACCTCCCTATCACGCACTCACTCTCCCACCCTCTCGCACTCACTCTCCCACCCTCTCAGTCTCCCCGCTCTCGCACTCAATGTCTTTCCCTCTCGCACTCACTGTCTTTCCCTCTCGCACTCACTCTGCCTCACTCTCGCACTCACTCTCCAACCAACTCTCACACTCACTCACTCTCCCTCTCTCGCACTCACTCTCTCCCTATCTCGCACAGTCATAGTCTCTATCTTTCTCTCTCACACACTGTCTCTCTTTCCCTGTCTCACACTCTCACATCATATTCTCTCCCTCTCTCACTCACTCTCCCTCCCTCTCGCACTCACTCTCCCTTCCTCTTGCGCACACTCTCCCTCCCACTTGCACTCACTCTCCCTTCCTCTCGCACTCACTCTCCCACCCTCTCACACTCACTCTCTCTCCCTATCTCGCACCGTCACACTCTCTATCTTTCTCTCTCACACACTGACTCTCTTTCCCTGTCTCACACTCTCACATTATACTCTCTCCCTGTCGCAGTCACTCTCCCTCCCTCTCGCACTCACTCTCTCTCCCTCTCGCACTCACTCTCCCTCCCTCTCACACTCACTCTTCCTCCCTCTCTGCACTCACTCTGCCTCCCTATCACGCACTCACTCTCCCACCTTCTCGCACTCACTCTCCCACCCTCTCAGTCTCCCTACTCTCGCACTCACTCTCCCTCCCTCTCGCACTCACTGTCTTTCCCTCTCGCACTCACTGTGCCTCACTCTCGCACTCACTCTCCACCCAACTCTCACACTCACTCACTCTCCATCTCTCGCACTCACTCTCTCCCTATCTCGCACAGTCATAGTCTCTATCTTTCTCTCTCACACACTGTCTCTCTTTCCCTGTCTCACACTCTCACATCATACTCTCTCCCTCTCTCACTCACTCTCCCTCCCTCTCGCGCTCACTCTCCCTCCCTCGTACTCACTCTCCCTCCCTCTCGCAGTCACGCTCTCTCCCTATCTCGCACCGTCACACTCTCTATCTTTCTCTCTCACACACTGACTCTCTCTCCCTGTCTCACACTCTCACATTATACACTCTCCCAGTCGCACTCGCTCTCTCTCTCTCTTGCACTCAGTCTCCTCCCTCTCTCACCCACCCTCCCTTCCTCTCGCACTCACTCTCCCTTCCTCTCACACACTCTCTCTTTCTCTCGCACTCACTCTCCCTCTCTCTTGCACTCACTCTCCCTCCCTCTCGCACTCACTTTCCCACCTCTCGGACTCACTCTGACTCTCTCTCGCACTCACTCTCCCACCCTCTCGCACTCACTCTCCCTTCCTCTCGCACTCACTGTCTCTCCCTCTCGCACTCACTCTCCCTCCCTCTCGCACTCACTCTCCCTTCCTCTTGCGCACACTCTCCCTCCCGCTTGCACTCACTCTCCCTTCCTGTCGCACTCACTCTCCCACCCTCTCGCACTCACTCTCTCTCCCTATCTCGCACCGTCACACTCTCTATCTTTCTCTCTCACACACTGACTCTCTTTCCCTGTCTCACACTCTCACATTATACTCTCTCCCTGTCGCAGTCACTCTCTCTCCCTCTTGCACTCACTCTCCCTCTCTCTCGCACTCACTCACCCTCCTTCTCGCGCTCAATTTCCCACCTCTCGGACTCACTGTGACTCTCTCTCGCACTCACTCTCCCACCCTCTCGCACTCACTCTCTCTCCCTCTCGCACTCACTCTCCCTCCCTCTCGCACTCACTCTCCCTCCCACTTGCTCTCACTCTCCCTCCCTCTCGCACTCACTCTCTCTCCCTATCTCACACCGTCACACTCTCTATCTTTCTCTCTCACACAGTGACTCACTCTCCCTGTCTCACACTCTCAATCTCTCTTCCTCTCGCACTCACTCTCCCACCCTCTCTCACTCACTCTACCTCCCTCTAGCAGTCACTGTCCCTCTCTCTCGCACTCACTCTCCCACCCTCTTGCACTCACTCTCCCACCCTCTCCCTCCCTCTCGCATTCTCTCTCCCTCCCTCTCGCACTCACCCTCCCACCCTCTCGCACTCACTCTCCCTCCCTCTCGCACTCACTCTCCCTCCCTCTCGCACTCACTCTCGCTCTCGCACTCACTCTCCCTCTCGCACTCACTTTCCCTCCCACTCACACTCAATCTCCGTCCCTCTCTCGCACTCACTGACACTCCCTCTCGCACTCACTCTCCCTCCCTCTCACACTCACTCTCCCTCCCTCTCTCGCACTCACTCTACCTCCCTATCACGCACTCACTCTCCCACCCTCTCGCACTCACTCTCCCACCCTCTCAGTCTCCCCGCTCTCGCACTCACTCTCCCTCCCTCTCGCACTCAATGTCTTTCCCTCTCGCACTCACTGTCTTTCCCTCTCGCACTCACTCTGCCTCACTCTCGCACTCACTCTCCAACCAACTCTCACACTCACTCACTCTCCCTCTCTCGCACTCACTCTCTCCCTATCTCGCACAGTCATAGTCTCTATCTTTCTCTCTCACACACTGTCTCTCTTTCCCTGTCTCACACTCTCACATCATATTCTCTCCCTCTCTCACTCACTCTCCCTCCCTCTCGCGCTCACTCTCCCTCCCTCTCGTACTCACTCTCCCTCCCTCTCGCACTCACTCTCTCTCCCTATCTCGCACCGTCACACTCTGTATCTTTCTCTCTCACACACTGACTCTCTCTCCCTGTCTCACACTCTCACATTATACACTCTCCCAGTCGCACTCGCTCTCTCTCCCTCTTGCACTCAGTCTCCTCCCTCTCTCACCCACCCTCCCTTCCTCTCGCACTCACTCTCCCTTCCTCTCACACACTCTCCCTTCCTCTCGCACTCACTCTCCCTCTCTCTCGCACTCACTCTCCCTCCTTCTCGCACTCACTTTCCCACCTATCGGACTTACTCTGACTCTCTCTCGCACTCACTCTCCCACCCTCTCGCACTCACTCTCCCTGCCTCTCGCACTCACTCTACCTCTCGCACTCATCTCCCTCTCTCTCGCACTCAATCTCCCTACCTCTCGCACTCAATCTCCCTCCCTCTCGCACTCACTCTCCCTTCTTCTTGCGCACACTCTCCCTCCCGCTTGCACTCACTCTCCCTTCCTCTTGCACTCACTCTCCCACCCTCTCGCACTCACTCTCTCTCCCTCTCTCGCAGTCACTCTCTCTTCCTATCTCCACTGTCAGACTCTCTATCTTTCTCTCTAACACACTGACTCTCTCTCCCTGTCTCACACTCTCACATTATACTCTCTCCCTGTCGCAGTCACTCTCGCTCCCTCGTGCACTCACTCTCCCTCCCTCTCGCACCCACTCTCCCTCCCTGTCGCACTCACTCTCCCTTCCTCTCACACTCACTCTCCCTTCCTCTCGCACTCACTCTCCCTTCCTTTCGCACTCACTCTCCCTCCCTCTCGCACTCACTCTGCCTCCCTCTCGCTCTCACTCTCCCTCCCTCTCGCACTCAGTCTCTTTCCCTGTCTCACACTCTCAATCTCTCTCCCTCTTGCACTCACTTTCCCTCCCTCTCGCCCTCACTCTCCCACCCTCTCGCACTCACTCTCCCTCCCTCTCGCACTCTCTCTCCCTCCCTCTCGCACTCACTCTCCCTCCCTCTCACACTCACTCTCCCTCCTCTCGCACTCACTCTTCCTCTCGCACTCACTCTACCTCCCTATCACGCACTCACTCTCCCACCCTCTCAGTCTCCCCGCTCTTGCACTCACTGTCCCTCCCTCTCGCATTCACTCTCCCACCCTCTCAGTCTCCCCGCTCTCGCACTCACACTCCCTCCCTCTCGCACTCACTCTCCCTCCCTCTCACACTCACTCTCCCTCCCTCTCGCACTCTCTCTCCCACTCTCTCGCACTCACTCTCCATCCCTCTCGCACTCACTCTCCCACCCTGTCGCACTCACTGTCCCTTCCTCTCGCACTCTCTCTCCCTTCCTCTCGCATTCTCTCTCCCTTCCTCTCGCAATCATCTCCCTCCCTCTCGCACTCATCTCCCTCCCTCTCACAGTCACTCTCCCTCCCTCTCGCACTCACTCTCCCTCCCTCTCGCACTCACTCTCCCACCCTCTCACACACACTCTTCCTCCTCTCGCACTCACTCTCCCCCCCTCGCAGTCAGTCTCTTTTCCTCTCGCACTCACTCTGCCTCACTCTCGCACTCACTCTGCCTCTCTCTCGCACTCACTCTCTCCCATCTATCTTTCTCTCTCCCACACTGACTCTCTCTACCTGTCTCTACACTCTCATATCATACTCTCTCCCTCTCGCACTCACTCTTTCCGTCTCGCACTCACTCTCCCACCCTCTCGCACTCAATCTCCCTCCTTCTCGCAATCAATCACCCTCCTCCTCGCACTCATTCTCCCTCCCTCACGCACTCAATCTCCCCCCCTCGCATTCACTGTCCCTCTCTCTCGCACTCAATCCCCCTTGCTCTCGCACTCACTCTCCCTCCCTCTCGCACTCACTCTCCCTCCCTCTCACTCTCCCCGCTCTTGCACTCACACTCCCTGCCTCTCGCACTCACTCTCTTTCCCTCTCGCACTCACTCTCCCTCACTCTCACACTCACTCTGCCACTCTCTCACACTCACTCTCCACCCATCTCTCACACTCACTCTCTCTCCCTCTCTCGCACTCACTCTCTCCCTATCTCGCACAGTCACACTCTCTATCTTTCCGTCTCACACACTGACTCTCTCTCCCTGTCTCACTGTCATATCTTCCTCTCTCCCTCTCGCACGCACTCTCCCGCCCTCTCGCACTCACTCTTCCTCCCTTTTGCACTCACGCTCCCTCTCTCTCGCACTCACTCTCGCACTCTCTCTCCCTCCCTCTCGCACTCACTCTCCCTCCCTCTTGCACTCACTCTCCCTCCCTCTTGCACTCTCTCTCCCACCCTCTCGCACTCACTCTCCCTTCCTCTCGCACTCACTGTCTCTCCCTCTCGCACTCACTCTCCATCCCTCTCGCACTCACTCTCCCTTCCTCTTGCGCACACTCTCCCTCCCGCTTGCACTCACGCTCCCTCTCTCTCGCACTCACTGTCTTTCCCTCTGGCACTCACTCTGCCTCACTCTCGCACTCACTCTGCCTCTCACTCGCCCTCTCTCTGCCTCCCTCTTGCACTCACTCTCCCTCCCTCTCGCACTCACTGTCTTTCCCTCTTGCACTCACTCTGCCTCACACTCGCACTCACTCTCCCTCCCTCTCGCACTCACTCTCTTTCCCTCTCGCACTCACTCTGCCTCTCTCTCACACTCACTCTCTCTCCCTCTCTCGCACTCACTCTCTCCCTATCTCGCAGTCATACTGTCCATCTTTCTCTCTCACACACTGTCTCTCTTTCCCTGTCTCACACTCTCACATCATACTCTCTCCCTCTCGCTCTCACTCTCCCTCCCTCTCCCACTCACTCTCCCTCTCTTTCGCATTCACTCTCCCTCCCTCTCGCACTCACTTTCCCTCCCTCTCGCACTCGTTCTCCCTCCCTCTTGAACTCACTCTCCCTTCCTTTCGCACTCACTCTCCCTCCCTCTCACTCTCCCCGCTCATGCACTCACTCTCCCTCCCTCTCGCACTCACTCTCTTTCCCTCTCGAACTCACTCTCGCACTCAGTCTGCTTCTCTCTTGCGCTCACTTTCCACCCAACTCTCACACTCATTCTCTCTCCCTCTCTCGCACTCACTCTCTCCCTGTCTTGCACGGTCATACTCTCTAACTTTCTCTCTCACACACTGTCTCTGTTTCCCTTTCTCACACTCTCACATCATACTCTCTCCCTCTCGCACTCACTCTCCCTTCCTCTCACACTCACTCTCCCTTCCTCTCGCACTCACTCTCCCTCCCTCTCGCACTCACTCTGCCTCTCTCTCGCACTCACTCTCCACCCATCTCTACACTCACTCTCTCTCCCTCTCTCGCACTCACTCTCTGCCTATCTCGCACAGTCACACTCTCTATTTTTCTCTCTCACACTGTCTCACTCTCCCCTGCTCACACTCTCACATTATACTCTCTCCCTCTCGCACTCACTCTCTCTCCCTCTTGCACTCACTCTCCCTCCCTCTTGCACTCACTCTCCCTTCCTCTGGCACTCACTCTCCCACCCTCTTGCACTCACACTCTCTCCCTATCTCGCACCGTCACACTCTCTATCTTTCTCTCTCACACACTGACTCTCTCCCTGTCTCACACTCTCGCAACATACTCTCTTCTCTCGCACTCACTCTCCCTCCCTCTCGCACTCACTCTCTTTCCCTCTCGCACTCACTCTGCCTCACTCTCGCACTCACTCTGCCTCTCTCTCGCACTCTCTCTCCACCCATCTCTCACACTCACTCTCTCCATCTCTCGCACTCACTCTCTCCCTATCTCGCACAGTCACACTCTCTACCTTTCTCTCTCACACACTGACTCTCTCTCCCTGTCTCTACACTCTCATATCTTCCTCGCTCCCTCTCACACACACTCTCCTCCCTCTCGCACTCACTCTTCCTCCCTCTTGCTCTCACGCTCCCTCTCTCTCGCACTCACTCTTCCTCCCTCTTGCTCTCACGTTCCCTCTCTCTTGCACTCACTCTCCCTCCCTCTCGTACTCTCTCGCCCTCCATCTCGCACTCACTCACCTTCCCTCTCGCACTCACTCGCCCACCCCCTCGCTCTCACTCTCCCTTCCTCTCACACTCTCTCTCCCTTCCTGTCGCACTCATCTCCCTCCCTCTCGCACTCACTCTCCCACCCTCTCGCACTCACTCTCCCTCCCTCTTGCACTCACTCTCCCACCCTCTCGCACTCACTCTCCCTCCCTCTCGCACTCTATCACCCTCATTCTCGCACTCATTCTCCCTCCCTCACGCACTCAATCTCCCTCCCTCTCGCATTCACTCTCACTCCCTCTCGCACTCAATCCCCCGTCCTCTCGCACTCTCTCTCCCTCCCTCTCGCACTCACTCTCCCTCCTTCTCGCACTCACTCACTCTCCCTCTCGCACACACTCTCCCTGTCTCTCGCACTCACGCTCTCTGTCTCTCGCACTCACACTCCCTTCCTCTCGCATTCATTCTCTCTTCCTCTCGCACTCAATCTCCCTTCCTGTCGCACTCACTCTCCCTCCCTCTCACATTCACTGTCCCTCCCCCTCACTCTCCCCGCTCTCGCACTCACTCTCCCTCCCTCTCGCACTCACTCTCTTTCCCTCTCGCACTCACTCTGCCTCACTCTCGCACTCACTCTGCCTCTCTCTCGCACTCTCTCTCCACCCATCTCTCACACTCACTCTCTCTCCATCTCTCGCACTCACTCTCTCCCTATCTCGCACAGTCACACTCTCTATCTTTCTCTCTCACACACTGACTCTCTCTCCCTGTCTCTACACTCTCATATCTTCCTCTCTCCCTCTCGCACACACTCTCCTCCCTCTCGCACTCACTCTTCCTCCCTCTTGCACTCACGCTCCCTCTCTCTCGCACTTACTTTCCCTCGCTCTCGCACTCACTCTCCCTCCCTCTTGCACTCAGTCTCCCTCCCTCTCGCACTCACTGTCTGTCTCTCTGGCACTCACTCTGCCTCTCTCTCACAATCACTCTCTCTCCCTCTCTCGCACTCACTCTCTCCCTATCTCGCACAGTCATACTGTCCATCTTTCTCTCTCACACACTGTCTCTCTTTCCCTGTCTCACACTCTCACATCATACTCTCTCCCTCTCGCTCTCACTCTCCCTCCCTCTCCCACTCACTCTCCCTCTCTTTCGCATTCACTCTCCCTCCCTCTCGCACTCACTTTCCCTCCCTCTCGCACTCACTCTCCCTCCCTCTTGAACTCACTCTCCCTTCCTTTCGCACTCACTCTCCCTCCCTCTCGCACTCACTCTCCCTCCTTCTCGCACTCACTCACTCTCCCTCTCGCACTCACTCACTCTCCCTCTCGCACACACTCTCCCTGTCTCTCGCACTCACGCTCTCTGTCTCTCGCACTCACTCTCCCTTCCTCTCTCATTCTCTCTCCCTTCCTCTCGCACTCAATCTCCCTTCCTGTCGCACTCACTCTCCCTCCCTCTCACACTCACTGTCCCTCCCACTCACTCTCCCCGCTCTCGCACTCACTCTCCCTCCCTCTCGCACTCACTCTCTTTCCCTCTCGCACTCACTCTGCCTCACTCTCGCACTCACTCTCTTTCCCTCTCGCACTCACTCTGCCTCACTCTCGCACTCACTCTGCCTCTCTCTCGCACTCTCTCTCCACTCATCTCTCACACTCACTCTCTCTCCATCTCTCGCACTCACTCTCTCCCTATCTCGCACAGTCACACTCTCTATCTTTCTCTCTCACACACTGACTCTCTCTCCCTGTCTCTACACTCTCATATCTTCCTCGCTCCCTCTCGCACACACTCTCCTCCCTCTCGCACTCACTCTTCCTCCCTCTTGCACTCACGCTCCCGCTCTCTCGCACTCACTCTCCCTCGCTCTCGCACTCACTTTCCCTCCCTCTCGCACTCGTTCTCCCTCCCTCTTGAACTCACTCTCCCTTCCTTTCGCACTCACTCTCCCTCCCTCTCGCACTCACTCTCTTTCCCTCTCGAACTCACTCTCGCACTCACTCTGCTTCTCTCTTGCGCTCACTTTCCACCCAACTCTCACACTCATTCTCTCTCCCTCTCTCGCACTCTCTCTCCCTGTCTTGCACAGTCATACTCTCTATCTTTCTCTCTCACACACTGTCTCTCTTTCCCTTTCTCACACTCTCACATCATACTCTCTCCCTCTCGCACTCACTCTCCCTTCCTCTCACACTCACTCTCCCTTCCTCTCGCACTCACTCTCCCTCCCTCTCGCACTCACTCTGCCTCTCTCTCGCACTCACTGTCCCCCCATCTCTACACTCACTCTCTCTCCCTCTCTCGCACTCACTCTCTCCCTATCTCGCACAGTCACACTCTCTATTTTTCTCTCTCACACTGACTCACTCTCCCCTGCTCACACTCTCACATTATACTCTCTCCCTCTCGCACTCACTCCCTCTCCCTCTTGCACTCACTCTCCCTCCCTCTTGCACTCACTCTCCCTTCCTCTGGCACTCACTCTCCCACCCTCTTGCACTCACACTCTCTCCCTATCTCGCACCGTCACACTCTCTATCTTTCTCTCTCACACACTGACTCTCTCCCTGTCTCACACTCTCGCAACATACTCTCTTCCTCTCGCACTCACTCTCCCTCCCTCTCGCACTCACTCTCTTTCCCTCTCGCACTCACTCTGCCTCACTCTCGCACTCACTCTGCCCCTCTCTCGCACTCTCTCTCCACCCATCTCTCACACTCACTCTCTCTCCATCTCTCGCACTCACTCTCTCCCTATCTCGCACAGTCACACTCTCTACCTTTCTCTCTCACACACTGACTCTCTCTCCCTGTCTCTACACTCTCATATCTTCCTCACTCCCTCCTACACACACTCTCCTCCCTCTCGCACTCACTCTTCCTCCCTCTTGCACTCACGCTCCCTCTCTCTCGCACTCACTCTCCCTCGCTCTCGCACTCACTCTCCCTCCCTCTTGCACTCAGTCTCCCTCCCTCTCGCACTCACTGTCTTTCCCTCTGGCACTCACTCTCCCTCCCTCTCGCACTAACTCTTCCTCCCTCTTGCACTCACGTTCCCTCTCTCTTGCACTCACTCTCCCTCCCTCTCGCACTCTCTCGCCCTCCATCTCGCACTCACTCACCTTCCCTCTCGCACTCACTCGCCCACCCCCTCGCTCTCACTCTCCCTTCCTCTCACACTCTCTCTCCCTTCCTGTCGCACTCATCTCCCTCCCTCTCGCACTCACTCTCCCACCCTCTCGCACTCATTCTCCCTCCCTCACGCGCTCAATCTCCCTCCCTCTCGCATTCACTCTCACTCCCTCTCGCAGTCAATCCCCCGTCCTCTCGCACTCACTCTCCCTCCCTCTCGCACTCACTCTCCCTCCTTCTCGCACTCACTCACTCTCCCTCTCGCACACACTCTCCCTGTCTCTCGCACTCACGCTCTCTGTCTCTCGCACTCACACTCCCTTCCTCTCGCATTCATTCTCTCTTCCTCTCGCACTCAATCTCCCTTCCTGTCGCACTCACTCTCCCTCCCTCTCACACTCACTGTCCCTCCCTCTCACTCTCCCCGCTCTCGCCCTCACTCTCCCTCCCTCTCGCACTCACTCTCTTTCCCTCTCGCACTCACTCTGCCTCACTCTCGCACTCACTCTGCCTCTCTCTCGCACTCTCTCTCCACCCATCTCTCACACTCACTCTCTCTCCATCTCTCGCACTCACTCTCTCCCTATCTCGCACAGTCACACTCTCTATCTTTCTCTCTCACACACTGACTCTCTCTCCCTGTCTCTACACTCTCATATCTTCCTCTCTCCCTCTCGCACACACTCTCCTCCCTCTCGCACTCACTCTTCCTCCCTCTTGCACTCACGCTCCCTCTCTCTCGCACTCACTCTCCCTCGCTCTCGCACTCACTCTCCCTCCCTCTTACACTCAGTCTCCCTCCCTCTCGCGCTCACTGTCTTTCCCTCTGGCACTCACTCTGCCTCACACTCGCACTCACTCTGCCTCTCTCTCACACTCACTCTCTCTCCCTCTCTCGCACTCACTCTCTCCCTATCTCGCACAGTCATACTGTCCATCTTTCTCTCTCACACACTGTCTCTCTTTCCCTGTCTCACACTCTCACATCATACTCTCTCCCTCTCGCTCTCACTCTCCCTCCCTCTCCCACTCACTCTCCCTCCCTCTTGAACTCACTCTCCCGTCCTTTCGCACTCACTCTCCCTCCCTCTCGCACTCACTCTCTCTCCTTCTCGCACTCACTCACTCTCCCTCTCGTACTCACTCACTCTCCCTCTCGCACACACTCTCCCTGTCTCTCGCACTCACGCTCTCTGTCTCTCGCACTCACTCACCCTTCCTCTCGCATTCACTCTCCCTTCCTCTCGCACTCAATCTCCCTTCCTGTCGCATTCACTCTCCCTCCCTCTCGCACTCAATCCCCCTTCGTCTCGCACTCACTCTCCCTCCCTCACGCACTCAATCTCCCTCCCTCTCGCACTCACTCTCTCTCCCTCTCGCACCCACGCTCCCTGCCTCTCGCACTCACGCTCCCTGCCTCTCGCACTCACGCTCCCTATCTCTCGCACTCACGCTCCCTGTCTCTCGCACTCACGCTCCCTGTCTCTCGCACTCACACTCCCTCCCTGTTGCACTCACTCTCCCTCCCTCTCGCTCTCACTCTCCCTCCCTCTCGCTCTCTCCGCTCTCGCACTCACTCTCCCTCCCTCTCGCACTCACTCTCTTTCCCTCTCGCACTCACTCTCCACCCATCTCTCACACTCACTCTCTCTCCCTCTCTCGCACTCACTCTCTCCCTATCTCGCACAGTCACACTCTCTATCTTTCTCTCTCACACACTGACTCTCTCTCCCTGTCTCACACACTCACATCATACTCTCTCCCTCTTGCACTCACACTCCCTCCTCTCACACTAACTCTTCCTCCCTCTTGCACTCACGCTCCCTCCCTCTCGCACTCTCTCTCCCTTCCTGTCGCACTCTCTCTCCCTTCCAATCGCACTCATCTCCGTCCCTCTCGCACTCACTCTCCCTCCCTCTAGCACTCACTCTCCCACCCTCTCGCACTCACTCTCCCTCCCGCTCGCACTCTATCACCCTCCTTCTCGCACTCATTCTCCCTCCCTCACGCACTCAATCTCCCTGCCTCTCGCATTCACTCTCCCTGCCTCTCGCACTCAATCCCCTGTCCTCTCGAACTCACTCTCCCTCACTCTCGCACTCACTCTCACTCCCTCTCGCACTCACTCAGTCTCCCTCTCGCACACACTCTCCCTGTCTCTCGCACTCACGCTCCCTGTCTCTCGCACTCACGCTCCCTGTCTCTCGCACTCACGCTCCCTGTCTCTCGCACTCACGCTCCCTGTCTCTCGCACTCACGCTCCCTGTCGCTCGCACTCACTCTCCCTTCCTCTCACATTCACTCTCCCTTCCTCTCGCACTCAAGCTCCCTTCCTGTCGCACTCACTCTCCCTCCCTCTCACACTCACTGTCCCTCCCTCTCACTCTCCCCGCTCTCGCACTCACTCTCCCTCCCTCTCGCACTCACTCTCTTTCCCTCTCGCACTCACTCTGCCTCACTCTCGCACTCACTCTGCCTCACTCTCGCACTCACTCTGCCTCTCTCTCGCACTCTCTCTCCACCCATCTCTCACACTCACTCTCTCTCCATCTCTCGCACTCACTCTCTCCCTATCTCGCACAGTCACACTCTCTATCTTTCTCTCTCACACACTGACTCTCTCTCCCTGTCTCTACACTCTCATATCTTCCTCTCTCCCTCTCGCACACACTCTCCTCCCTCTCACACTCACTCTTCCTCCCTCTTGCACTCACGCTCCCACCCTCTCGCACTCACTCTCCCTCGCTCTCGCACTCTATCACCCTCCTTCTCGCACTCATTCTCCCTCCCTCACGAACTCAATCTCCCTCCCTCTCGCATTCACTCTCCCTCCCTCTCGCACTCAATCCCCCGTCCTCTCGCACTCACTCTCGCACTCACTCTCCCTCCCTCTCGCACTCACTCACTCTCCCTCTCGCACACACTCTCCCTGTCTCTCGCACTCACGCTCCCTGTCTCTCGCACTCACGCTCCCTGTCTCTCGCACTCACGCTCCCTGTCTCTCGCACTCACGCTCCCTGTCTCTCGCACTCACGCTCCCTGTCTCTCGCACTCACGCTCCCTGTCTCTCGCACTCACGCTCCCTGTCGCTCGCACTCACTCTCCCTTCCTCTCACATTCACTCTCCCTTCCTCTCGCACTCAAGCTCCCTTCCTGTCGCACTCACTCTCCCTCCCTCTCACACTCACTGTCCCTCCCTCTCACTCTCCCCGCTCTCGCACTCACTCTCCCTCCCTCTCGCACTCACTCTCTTTCCCTCTCGCACTCACTCTGCCTCACTCTCGCACTCACTCTGCCTCACTCTCGCACTCACTCTGCCTCTCTCTCGCACTCTCTCTCCACCCATCTCTCACACTCACTCTCTCTCCATCTCTCGCACTCACTCTCTCCCTATCTCGCACAGTCACACTCTCTATCTTTCTCTCTCACACACTGACTCTCTCTCCCTGTCTCTACACTCTCATATCTTCCTCTCTCCCTCTCGCACACACTCTCCTCCCTCTCACACTCACTCTTCCTCCCTCTTGCACTCACGCTCCCACCGTCTCGCACTCACTCTCCCTCGCTCTCGCACTCTATCACCCTCCTTCTCGCACTCATTCTCCCTCCCTCACGAACTCAATCTCCCTCCCTCTCGCATTCACTCTCCCTCCCTCTCGCACTCAATCCCCCGTCCTCTCGCACTCACTCTCGCACTCACTCTCCCTCCCTCTCGCACTCACTCACTCTCCCTCTCGCACACACTCTCCCTGTCTCTCGCACTCACGCTCCCTGTCTCTCGCACTCACGCTCCCTGTCTCTCGCACTCACGCTCCCTGTCTCTCGCACTCACGCTCCCTGTCTCTCGCACTCACTCTCCCTTCCTCTCGCATTCACTCTCCCTTCCTCTCGCACTCAATCTCCCTCCCTGTCGCACTCACTCTCCCTCCCTCTCACACTCACTGTCCCTCCCTCTCACTCTCCCCGCTCTCGCACTCACTCTCCCTCCCTCTCTCACTCACTCTCTTTCCCTCTCGCACTCACTCTGCCTCACTCTCGCACTCACTCTGCCTCTCTCTCGCACTCTCTCTCCACCCATCTCTCACACTCACTCTCTCTCCATCTCTCGCACTCACTCTCTCCCTATCTCGCACAGTCACACTCTCTATCTTTCTCTCTCACACACTGACTCTCTCTCCCTGTCTCTACACTCTCATATCTTCCTCTCTCCCTCTCGCACACACTCTCCTCCCTCTCGCACTCACTCTTCCTCCCTCTTGCACTCACGCTCCCTCTCTCTCGCACTCACTTTCCCTCGCTCTCGCACTCACTCTCCCTCCCTCTTGCACTCAGTCTCCCTCCCTCTCGCACTCACTGTCTGTCTCTCTGGCACTCACTCTGCCTCACTCTCGCACTCACTCTGCCTCTCTCTCGCCCTCTCTCTGCCTCCCTCTTGCACTCACTCTCCCTCCCTCTCGCACTCACTGTCTTTCCTTCTTGCACTCACTCTGCCTCACACTCGCACTCACTCTGCCTCTCTCTCACACTCACTCTCTCTCCCTCTCTCGCACTCACTCTCTCCCTATCTCGCACAGTCATACTGTCCATCTTTCTCTCTCACACACTGTCTCTCTTTCCCTGTCTCACACTCTCACATCATACTCTCTCCCTCTCGCTCTCACTCTCCCTCCCTCTCCCACTCACTCTCCCTCTCTTTCGCATTCACTCTCCCTCCCTCTCGCACTCACTTTCCCTCCCTCTCGCACTCACTCTCCCTCCCTCTTGAACTCACTCTCCCTTCCTTTCGCACTCACTCTCCCTCCCTCTCGCACTCACTCTCCCTCCTTCTCGTACTCACTCACTCTCCCTCTCGCACTCACTCACTCTCCCTCTCGCACACACTCTCCCTGTCTCTCGCACTCAGGCTCTCTGTCTCTCGCACTCACTCTCCCTTCCTCTCGCATTCACTCTCCCTTCCTCTCGCACTCAATCTCCCTTCCTGTCGCACTCACTCTCCCTCCCTCTCACTCTAACTGTCCCTCCCACTCACTCTCCCCGCTCTCGCACTCACTCTCCCTCCCTCTCGCACTCACTCTCTTTCCCTCTCGAACTCACTCTCGCATTCACTCTGCTTCTTTCTTGCGCTCACTTTCCACCCAACTCTCACACTCATTCTCTCTCCCTCTCTCGCACTCACTCTCTCCCTGTATTGCACAGTCATACTCTCTATCTTTCTCTCTCACACACTGTCTCTCTTTCCCTTTCTCACACTCTCACATCATACTCTCCCTCTCGCACTCACTCTCCCTTCCTCTCACACTCACTCTCCCTTCCTCTCGCACTCACTCTCCCTCCCTCTCGCACTCACTCTGCCTCTCTCTCGCACTCACTGTCCCCCCATCTCTACACTCCCTCTCTCTCCCTCTCTCGCACTCACTCTCTCCCTATCTCGCACAGTCACACTCTCTATTTTTCTCTCTCACACTGACTCACTCTCCTCTGCTCACACTCTCACATTATACTCTCTCCCTCTCGCACTCACTCACTCTCCCTCTTGCACTCACTCTCCCTCCCTCTTGCACTCACTCTCCCTTCCTCTGGCACTCACTCTCCCACCCTCTTGCACTCACACTCTCTCCCTATCTCGCACCGTCACACTCTCTATCTTTCTCTCTCACACACTGACTCTCTCCCTGTCTTACACTCTCGCAACATACTCTCTTCCTCTCGCACTCACACTCCCTCGCTCTTGCACTCGCTCTCCCTCCCTCTCGCACTCACTCTCCCACCCTCTCGCACTCACCCTCTCTCCCACTCGCACTCAATCACCCTCCCTTTCGCACTAACTCTCCCTCCCACACTTACTCAATCTCCCTCCCTCTCGCACTCACTCTCTCTCCCTCTCGTACTCACGCTCCCTGCCTCTCACACTCACGCTCCCTGTCTCTCACACTCACGCTCCCTGTCTCTCCCACTCACTCTCCCTTCCTCTCGCATTCACTTTCCCTTCCTCTCGCACTCAATCTCCCTCACTGTTGCACTCACTCTCCCTCCCTCTCGCTCTCACTCTCCCTCCCTCTCGCTCTCTCCGCTCTCGCACTCACTCTCCCTCCCTCTCGCACTCACTCTCTTTCCCTCTCGCACTCACTCTCCACCCATCTCTCACACTCACTCTCTCTCCCTCTCTCGCACTCACTCTCTCCCTATCTCGCACAGTCACACTCTCTATCTTTCTCTCTCACACACTGACTCTCTCTCCCTGTCTCACACACTCACATCATACTCTCTCCCTCTTGCACTCACACTCCCTCCTCTCACACTAACTCTTCCTCCCTCTTGCACTCACGCTCCCTCCCTCTCGCACTCTCTCTCCCTTCCTGTCGCACTCTCTCTCCCTTCCAATCGCACTCATCTCCGTCCCTCTCGCACTCACACTCCCTCCCTCTAGCACTCACTCTCCCACCCTCTCGCACTCACTCTCCCTCCCGCTCGCACTCTATCACCCTCCTTCTCGGACTCATTCTCCCTCCCTCACGCACTCAATCTCCCTCCCTCTCGCATTCACTCTCCCTGCCTCTCGCACTCAATCCCCCATCCTCTCGCACTCACTCTCCCTCACTCTCGCACTCACTCTCACTCCCTCTCGCACTCACTCAATCTCCCTCTCGCACACACTCTCCCTGTCTCTCGCACTCACGCTCCCTGTCTCTCGCACTCACGCTCCCTGTCTCTCGCACTCACGCTCCCTGTCGCTCGCACTCACTCTCCCTTCCTCTCGCATTCACTCTCCCTTCCTCTCGCACTCAATCTCCCTTTCTGTCGCACTCACTCTCCCTCCCTCTCACACTCACTGTCCCTCCCTCTCACTCTCCCCGCTCTCGCACTCACTCTCCCTCCCTCTCGCACTCACTCTCTTTCCCTCTCGCACTCACTCTGCCTCACTCTCGCACTCACTCTGCCTCTCTCTCGCACTCTCTCTCCACCCATCTCTCACACTCACTCTCTCTCCATCTCTCGCACTCACTCTCTCCCTATCTCGCACAGTCACACTCTCTATCTTTCTCTCTCACACACTGACTCTCTCTCCCTGTCTCTACACTCTCATATCTTCCTCTCTCCCTCTCGCACACACTCTCCTCCCTCTCACACTCACTCTTCCTCCCTCTTGCACTCACGCTCCCACCCTCTCGCACTCACTCTCCCTCGCTCTCGCACTCTATCACCCTCCTTCTCGCACTCATTCTCCCTCCCTCACGAACTCAATCTCCCTCCCTCTCGCATTCACTCTCCCTCCCTCTCGCACTCAATCCCCCGTCCTCTCGCACTCACTCTCCCTCACTCTCGCACTCACTCTCCCTCCCTCTCGCACTCACTCACTCTCCCTCTCGCACACACTCTCCCTGTCTCTCGCACTCACGCTCCCTGTCTCTCGCACTCACGCTCCCTGTCTCTCGCACTCACGCTCCCTGTCTCTCGCACTCACGCTCCCTGTCTCTCGCACTCACTCTCCCTTCCTCTCGCATTCACTCTCCCTTCCTCTCGCACTCAATCTCCCTCCCTGTCGCACTCACTCTCCCTCCCTCTCACACTCACTGTCCCTCCCTCTCACTCTCCCCGCTCTCGCACTCACTCTCCCTCCCTCTCGCACTCACTCTCTTTCCCTCTCGCACTCACTCTGCCTCACTCTCGCACTCACTCTGCCTCTCTCTCGCACTCTCTCTCCACCCATCTCTCACACTCACTCTCTCTCCATCTCTCGCACTCACTCTCTCCCTATCTCGCACAGTCACACTCTCTATCTTTCTGTCTCACACACTGACTCTCTCTCCCTGTCTCTACACTCTCATATCTTCCTCGCTCCCTCTCGCACACTCTCTCCTCCCTCTCGCACTCACTCTTCCTCCCTCTTGCACTCACGCTCCCTCTCTCTCGCACTCACTCTCCCTCGCTCTCGCACTCACTCTCCCTCCCTCTTGCACTCAGTCTCCCTCCCTCTCGCACTCACTGTCTTTCCCTCTGGCACTCACTCTGCCTCACTCTCGCACTCACTCTGCCTCTCTCTCGCCCTCTCTCTGCCTCCCTCTTGCACTCACTCTCCCTCCCTCTCGCACTCACTGTCTTTCCTTCTTGCACTCACTCTGCCTCACACTCGCACTCACTCTGCCTCTCTCTCACACTCACTCTCTCTCCCTCTCTCGCACTCACTCTCTCCCTATCTCGCACAGTCATACTGTCCATCTTTCTCTCTCACACACTGTCTCTCTTTCCCTGTCTCACACTCTCACATCATACTCTCTCCCTCTCGCTCTCACTCTCCCTCCCTCTCCCACTCACTCTCCCTCTCTTTCGCATTCACTCTCCCTCCCTCTCGCACTCACTTTCCCTCCCTCTCGCACTCACTCTCCCTCCCTCTTGAACTCACTCTCCCTTCCTTTCGCACTCACTCTCCCTCCCTCTCGCACTCACTCTCCCTCCTTCTCGCACTCACTCACTCTCCCTCTCGCACTCACTCACTCTCCCTCTCGCACACACTCTCCCTGTCTCTCGCACTCACGCTCTCTGTCTCTCGCATTCACTCTCCCTTCCTCTCGCATTCACTCTCCCTTCCTCTCGCACTCAATCTCCCTTCCTGTCGCACTCACTCTCCCTCCCTCTCACTCTCACTCTCTTTCCCTCTCGAACTCACTCTCGCATTCACTCTGCTTCTTTCTTGCGCTCACTTTCCACCCAACTCTCACACTCATTCTCTCTCCCTCTCTCGCACTCACTCTCTCCCTGTCTTGCACAGTCATACTCTCTATCTTTCTCTCTCACACACTGTCTCTCTTTCCCTTTCTCACACTCTCACATCATACTCTCCCTCTCGCACTCACTCTCCCTTCCTCTCACACTCACTCTCCCTTCCTCTCGCACTCACTCTCCCTCCCTCTCGCACTCACTCTGCCTCTCTCTCGCACTCACTGTCCCCCCATCTCTACACTCCCTCTCTCTCCCTCTCTCGCACTCACTCTCTCCCTATCTCGCACAGTCACACTCTCTATTTTTCTCTCTCACACTGACTCACTCTCCTCTGCTCACACTCTCACATTATACTCTCTCCCTCTCGCACTCACTCACTCTCCCTCTTGCACTCACTCTCCCTCCCTCTTGCACTCACTCTCCCTTCCTCTGGCACTCACTCTCCCACCCTCTTGCACTCACACTCTCTCCCTATCTCGCACCGTCACACTCTCTATCTTTCTCTCTCACACACTGACTCTCTCCCTGTCTTACACTCTCGCAACATACTCTCTTCCTCTCGCACTCACACTCCCTCGCTCTTGCACTCGCTCTCCCTCCCTCTCGCACTCACTCTCCCACCCTCTCGCACTCACCCTCTCTCCCACTCGCACTCAATCACCCTCCCTTTCGCACTAACTCTCCCTCCCACACTTACTCAATCTCCCTCCCTCTCGCACTCACTCTCTCTCCCTCTCGTACTCACGCTCCCTGCCTCTCACACTCACGCTCCCTGTCTCTCACACTCACGCTCCCTGTCTCTCCCACTCACTCTCCCTTCCTCTCGCATTCACTTTCCCTTCCTCTCGCACTCAATCTCCCTCACTGTTGCACTCACTCTCCCTCCCTCTCGCTCTCCCTCCCTCTCGCTCTCTCCGCTCTCGCACTCACTCTCCCTCCCTCTCGCACTCACTCTCTTTCCCTCTCGCACTCACTCTCCACCCATCTCTCACACTCACTCTCTCTCCCTCTCTCGCACTCACTCTCTCCCTATCTCGCACAGTCACACTCTCTATCTTTCTCTCTCACACACTGACTCTCTCTCCCTGTCTCACACACTCACATCATACTCTCTCCCTCTTGCACTCACACTCCCTCCTCTCACACTAACTCTTCCTCCCTCTTGCACTCACGCTCCCTCCCTCTCGCACTCTCTCTCCCTTCCTGTCGCACTCTCTCTCCCTTCCAATCGCACTCATCTCCGTCCCTCTCGCACTCACACTCCCTCCCTCTAGCACTCACTCTCCCACCCTCTCGCACTCACTCTCCCTCCCGCTCGCACTCTATCACCCTCCTTCTCGGACTCATTCTCCCTCCCTCACGCACTCAATCTCCCTCCCTCTCGCATTCACTCTCCCTGCCTCTCGCACTCAATCCCCCATCCTCTCGCACTCACTCTCCCTCACTCTCGCACTCACTCTCACTCCCTCTCGCACTCACTCAGTCTCCCTCTCGCACACACTCTCCCTGTCTCTCGCACTCACGCTCCCTGTCTCTCGCACTCACGCTCCCTGTCTCTCGCACTCACGCTCCCTGTCTCTCGCACTCACGCTCCCTGTCTCTCGCACTCACGCTCCCTGTCTCTCGCACTCACGCTCCCTGTCGCTCGCACTCACTCTCCCTTCCTCTCGCATTCACTCTCCCTTCCTCTCGCACTCAATCTCCCTTTCTGTCGCACTCACTCTCCCTCCCTCTCACACTCACTGTCCCTCCCTCTCACTCTCCCCGCTCTCGCACTCACTCTCCCTCCCTCTCGCACTCACTCTCTTTCCCTCTCGCACTCACTCTGCCTCACTCTCGCACTCACTCTGCCTCTCTCTCGCACTCTCTCTCCACCCATCTCTCACACTCACTCTCTCTCCATCTCTCGCACTCACTCTCTCCCTATCTCGCACAGTCACACTCTCTATCTTTCTCTCTCACACACTGACTCTCTCTCCCTGTCTCTACACTCTCATATCTTCCTCTCTCCCTCTCGCACACACTCTCCTCCCTCTCACACTCACTCTTCCTCCCTCTTGCACTCACGCTCCCACCCTCTCGCACTCACTCTCCCTCGCTCTCGCACTCTATCACCCTCCTTCTCGCACTCATTCTCCCTCCCTCACGAACTCAATCTCCCTCCCTCTCGCATTCACTCTCCCTCCCTCTCGCACTCAATCCCCCGTCCTCTCGCACTCACTCTCCCTCACTCTCGCACTCACTCTCCCTCCCTCTCGCACTCACTCACGCTCCCTGTCTCTCGCACTCACGCTCCCTGTCTCTCGCACTCACGCTCCCTGTCTCTCGCACTCACGCTCCCTGTCTCTCGCACTGACTCTCCCTCCCTCTCGCACTCAATCCCCCGTCCTCTCGCACTGACTCTCCCTCACTCTCGCACTCACTCTCCCTCCCTCTCGCACTCACTGCCATTCCCTCTGGCACTCACTCTGCCTCACTCTCGCACCCACTCTGCCTCTCTCTTGCACTCACTGTCCCCCCATCTCTCACACTCACTCTCTCTCCCTCTCTCGCACTCACTCTCTCCCTATCTCGCACAGTCACACTCTCTATTTTTCTCTCTCACACTGACTCACTCTCCCCTGCTCACACTCTCACATTATACTCTCTCCCTCTCGCACTCACACTCCCTCCCTCTCACACTAACTCTTCCTCCCTCTTGCACTCACGCTCCCTCCCTCTCGCACTCTCTCTCCCTTCCTGTCGCACTCTCTCTCCCTTCCAATCGCACTCATCTCCGTCCCTCTCGCACTCACTCTCCCTCCCTCTAGCACTCACTCTCCCACCCTCTCGCACTCACTCTCCCTCCCTCTCGCACTCACTCTCTTTCCCTCTCGAACTCACTCTCGCACTCACTCTGCTTCTCTCTTGCGCTCACTTTCCACCCAACTCTCACACTCATTCTCTCTCCCTCTCTCGCACTCACTCTCTCCCTGTCTTGCACAGTCATACTCTCTATCTTTCTCTCTCACACACTGTCTCTCTTTCCCTTTCTCACACTCTCACATCATACTCTCTCCCTCTCGCACACACTCTCCCTTCCTCTCACACTCACTCTCCCTTCCTCTCGCACTCACTCTCCCTCCCTCTCGCACTCACTCGGTCTCTCTCTCGCACTCACTGTCCCTCCATCTCTACACTCACTCTCTCTCCCTCTCTCGCACTCACTCTCTCCCTATCTCGCACAGTCACACTCTCTAATTTTCTCTCTCACACTGACTCACTCTCCTCTGCTCACACTCTCACATTATACTCTCTCCCTCTCGCACTCACTCTCCCTCCCTCTCGCACTCACTCTCTTTCCCTCTCGCACTCACCCTCCACCCAACTCTCACACTCACTCTCTCTCCCTCTCTCGCACTCACTCTCTCCCTATCTCGCACAGTCACACTCTCTATCTTTCTCTCTCACACACTGACTCTCTCTCCCTGTCTCACATTCTCACATCATACTCTCTGCCTCTCGCACTCACACTCCCTCCTCTCACACTAACTCTTCCTCCCTCTTGCACTCATGCTCCCTCCCTCTCGCACTCTCTCTCCCTTCCTGTCGCACTCTCTCTCCCTCCCTCTCGCACTCATCTCCGTCCCTCTCGCACTCACTCTCCCTCCCTCTAGCACTCGCTCTCCCACCCTCTCGCACTCATTCTCCCTCCCTCACGCACTCAATCTCCCTCCCTCTCGCATTCACTCTCCCTCCCTCTCGCACTCAATCCCCCGTCCTCTCGCACTCACTCTCCCTCACTCTCGCACTCACTCTCCCTCACTCTCGCACTCACTCACTCTCCCTCTCGCACACACTCGCCCTGTCTCTCGCACTCACGGTCCCTGTCTCTCGCACTCACGGTCCCTGTCTCTCGCTCTCACGCTCCCTGTCTCTCGCACTCACTCTCCCTTCCTCTCGCATTCACTCTCCCTTCCTCTCGCACTCAATCTCCCTTCCTCTCGCACTCACTCTCCCTCCCTCTCACACTCACTGTCCCTCCCTCTCACTCTCCCCGCTCTCGCACTCACCTTCCCTCCCTCTCACGCTCCCCGCTCACGCACTCACTCTCCCTCCCTCTCGCACTCACTCTGCCTCTCTCTCACACTCACTGTCCCCCCAGCTCTACACTCACTCTTTCTCCCTCTCTCGCACTCACTCTCTCCCTATCTCGCACAGTCACACTCTCTATTTTTCTCTCTCACACTGACTCACTCTCCCCTGCTCACACTCTCACATTATACTCTCTCCCTCTCGCACTCACTCTCTCTCCCTCTTGCACTCACTCTCCCTCCCTCTTGCACTCACTCTCCCTTCCTCTGGCACTCACTCTCCCACCCTCTTGCACTCACACTCTCTCCCTATCTCGCACCGTCACACTCTCTATCTTTCTCTCTCACACACTGACTCTCTCCCTGTCTCACACTCTCGCAACATACTCTCTTCCTCTCGCACTCACACTCCCTCGCTCTCGCACTCACTCTCCCTCCCTCTCGCACTCACTCTCCCACCCTCTCGCACTCACCCTCTCTCCCACTCGCACTCAATCACCCTCCCTTTCGCACTAACTCTCCCTCCCTCACTTACTCAATCTCCCTCCCTCTCGCATTCAGTCTCCCTCCCTCTCGCACTCAATCCCCCTTCGTCTCGCACTCACTCTCCCTCCCTCACGCACTCAATCTCCCTCCCTCTCGCACTCACTCTCTCTCCCTCTCGCACTCACGCTCCCTGCCTCTCGCACTCACGCTCCCTGTCTCTCGCACTCACGCTCCCTGTCTCTCGCACTCACTCTCCCTTCCTCTCGCACTCACTTTCCCTTCCTCTCGCACTCAATCTCCCTCCCTGTTGCACTCACTCTCCCTCCCTCTCGCTCTCACTCTCCCTCCCTCTCGCTCTCTCCGCTCTCGCACTCACTCTCCCTCCCTCTCGCACTCACTCTCTTTCCCTCTCGCACTCACTCTCCACCCATCTCTCACACTCACTCTCTCTCCCTCTCTCGCACTCACTCTCTCCCTATCTCGCACAGTCACACTCTCTATCTTTCTCTCTCACACACTGACTCTCTCTACCTGTCTCACACACTCACATCATACTCTCTCCCTCTCGCACTCACACTCCCTCCTCTCACACGAACTCTTCCTCCCTCTTGCACTCACGCTCCCTCCCTCTCGCACTCTCTCTCCCTTCCTCTCGCACTCTCTCTCCCTTCCAATCGCACTCATCTCCGTCCCTCTCGCACTCACTCTCCCTCCCTCTAGCACTCACTCTCCCACCCTCTCGAACTCACTCTCCCTCCCTCACGCACTCAATCTCCCTCCCTCTCGCATTCACTCTCCCTGCCTCTCGCACTCAATCCCCCGTCCTCTCGCACTCACTCTCCCTCACTCTCGCACTCACTCTCACTCCCTCTCGCACTCACTCACTCTTCCTCTCGCACACACTCTCCCTGTCTCTCGCACTCACGCTCCCTGTCTCTCGCACTCACGCTCCCTGTCTCTCGCACTCACGCTCCCCCCATCTCTCACACTCACTCTCTCTCCCTCTCTCGCACTCACTCTCTCCCTATCTCGCACAGTCACACTCTCTATCTTTCTCTCTCACAACTGACTCTCTCTCTCTTCTCACACTCTCACAACATACTCTCTCCCTCTCGCACTCAATGTCCCACCCCCTCACACTCACTCTCCCTCCCTCTTGCACTCAATCACCCTCTCACACTCACTCTCGCTCCCTCTCGCACTCACTCTCCCTCCCTCACGCACTCAATCTCCCTCCCTCTCGCATTCACTCTCCCTCCCTCTCGCACTCACTCTCCCACCCTCTCGCACTCACTCTCCATCCCTCTCGCACTCACTCTCCCTCCCGCTCTCACTCACTCTTCCTCCCTCTCGCACTCACTCTCTTTCCCGTTCGAACTCAGTCTCCCTCCCTTTCGCACTCACTCTCCCTCCCTCTCACACTCTCTCCCCCTCCCTCACGCACTCACTCTCCCTCCCTCACGCACTCAATCTCCCTCCCTCTCGCATTCACTCTCTCACCATCTCACTCTCCTCGCTCTCGCACTCACTCTCCCTCCCTCTCGCACTCACTCTGCCTCATTCTCATACTCAGTCTGCCTCTCTCTCGCACTCACTCTCCACCCATCTCTCACACTCACTCTCTCTCCCTCTCTTGCACTTACTCTCTCCCTATCTCGCACATTCACACTCTCTATCTTTCTCTCTCACACACTGACTCTCTCTCCCTGTCTCATACTCTCACATCATACTCTCTCCCTCTCGCACCCACTCTCCCTTCCTCTCACACTCACTCTCCCTTCCTCTCGCACTCACTCTCCCTCCTTCTCGCACTCACTCTCCCTCCCGCTCTCACTCGTTCTTCCACCCTCTCGCACTCACTCTCTTTCCCGCTCGAACTCACTCTCCCTCCCTTTTGCACTCACTCTCCCTTCCTTTCGCACTCACTCTCCCTCCCTCTCACACTCAATCTCCCTCCCTCTCGCACTCACTCTCGCTCCCTCTCGCACTCACTCTCCCTCCCTCTCACACTCACTTTCCCTCCCTCTCTCGCACTCATTCTCTCTCCCTCTCTCGCACTCACTCTCTCCCTGTCTTGCACAGTCATACTCTCTATCTTTCTCTCTCACACACTGACTCTCTCTCCCTGTCTCATACTCTCACATCATACTCTCTCCCTCTCGCACCCACTCTCCCTTCCTCTCACACTCACTCTCCCTTCCTCTCGCACTCACTCTCCCTCCTTCTCGCACTCACTCTCCCTCCCGCTCTCACTCGTTCTTCCACCCTCTCGCACTCACTCTCTTTCCCGCTCGAACTCACTCTCCCTCCCTTTTGCACTCACTCTCCCTTCCTTTCGCACTCACTCTCCCTCCCTCTCACACTCAATCTCCCTCCCTCTCGCACTCACTCTCGCTCCCTCTCGCACTCACTCTCCCTCCCTCTCACACTCAATTTCCCTTCCTCTCTCGCACTCACTCTACCTCCCTCTCTCGCACTCACTCTCTTTCCCTCTCGCATTCACTCTGCCTCACTCTCGCAATCACTCTGCCTCTCTCTTGCACTCACTCTCCCCCCAACTCTCACACTCACTCTCTCTCCCTCTCTCGCACTCACTCTCTCCCTATCTCGCACAGTCACACTCTCTATCTTTCTCTCTCACAAACTGACTCTCTCTCCCTTCTCACACTCTCACAACATACTCTCTCCATCTCGCACCCACACTCCCTCCCTCTCGTACTCACTCTCCCTCCCTCTCACTCACTCTCCCTCCCTCTCACACTCACTCTCCCTCACTCTCACACTCACTCTCCCTCCCTATCTCGCACTCTCTCTACCTCCCTCTCTCGCACTCACTCTCCCTCCCTCTCGCACTCACTCTCCCTCCCTCTCGCGCTCACTCTCTTTCCCTCTCGCACTCACTCTTCCTCACTCTCGCAAACACTCTGCCTCTCTCTCGCACTCACTCTCCCCCCATTCTCACACTCACTCTCTCTCCCTCTCTCGCACTCACTCTCTCCCTATCTCGCACAGTCACACTCTCTATCTTTCTCTCTCACAAACTGAATCTCTCTCCCTTCTCACACTCTCACAACATACTCTCTCCCTCTCGCACTCACACTCACTCCCTCTTGCACTCACTCTCCCTCCCTCTTGCTCTCACTCTCCCTCCCTCTCGCACTCACTCTCCCTCCCTCTCGCACTCACTCTCCCTCCCTCTCGCACTCACTCTCCCACCCTCTCGCACTCACTCTCTCACCATCTAACTCTCCTCGCTCTCGCACTCACTCGCCCTCCCTCTCGCAGTCACTCTGCCTCACTCTCGCACTCAGTCTGCCTCTCTCTCGCACTCACTCTCCACCCATCTCTCGCACTCACTCTCTCTCCCTCTCTTGCACTTACTCTCTCCCTATCTCGCACAGTCACACTCTCTATCTTTCTCTCTTACACAATGAATCTCTCTCCCTGTCTCATACTCTCACATCATACTCTCTCCCTCTCGCACTCACTCTCTCTCCCTCTCGCACTCACACTCCCTTCCTATCGCACTCTCTCTCCCTCCCTCTCGCTCTCACTCTCCCTCCCTCTCGCACTCACTGTCCCTCCCTCTCGCACTCACTCTCCCCCCATTCTCACACTCACTCTCTCTCCCTCTCTCGCACTCACTCTCTCCCTATCTCGCACAGTCACACTCTCTATCTTTCTCTCTCACAAACTGAATCTCTCTCCCTTCTCACACTCTCACAACATACTCTCTCCCTCTCGCACTCACACTCCCTCCCTCTCGCACTCACTCTCCCTCCCTCTTGCTCTCACTCTCCCTCCCTCTCGCACTCACTCTCCCTCCCTCTCGCACTCACTCTCCCTCCCTCTCGCACTCACTCTCCCTCCCTCTCGCACTCACTCTCCCACCCTCTCGCACTCAGTCTGCCTCTCTCTCGCACTCACACTCCACCCATCTCTCGCACTCACTCTCTCTCCCTCTCTTGCACTCACTCTCTCCGTATCTCGCAAAGTCACAATCTCTATCTTTCTCTCTTACACACTGAATCTCTCTCCCTGTCTCATACTCTCACATCATACTCTCTCCCTCTCGCACTGACTCTCTCTCCCTCTTGCACTCACACTCCCACCCTCTCGCACCCACTCCCTTCCTCTCGCAATCACTCTCACTTCCTCTCGCACTCACTCTTCTTCCTCTCGCACTCACTCTCCCTCACTCTCGCACTCACTCTCCCTCCCTCTTGCACTCACTCTCCCTCCCTCTCACACTCACTCTCCCTTCCTCTCACACTCACTCTCCCTCCCTCTTGCACTCAGTCTCCCTCCCTTTCGCACTCACTCTCCTACACTCACGCACTCTCCCACCCTCTCACGCTCACACTCCCACCCTCTCGCACTCACTCTCCCACCCTCTCGCACCCACTCTCCCTTCCTCTCGCACCCACTCTCCCTTCCTCTCGCACTGACTCTCCCTTCCACTCGCACTCACTCTCGTTCCTCTCGCACTCACTCTCCCTCCCTCTCGCCCTCACTCTCCCTCCCTCTCGCACTCACTCTGCCTCACTCTCGCACACAGTCTGGCTCTCTCTCGCACTCACGCTCCCTCCCTCTTGCACTCACTCTCCCACCCTCTCGCACTCACTCTCCCTCCCTCTCGCATTCAAACACCCTCCCTCTCGCACTCACTCTCCCCCATCTCTCACACTCACTCTCTCTCCCTCTCTCGCACTCACTCTCTCCCTATCTCGCACAGTCACACTCTCTATCTTTCTCTCTCACAACTGACTCTCTCTCCCTTCTCACACTCTCACAACATACTCTCTCCCTCTCGCACTCAATGTCCCACCCCCTCACACTCACTCTCCCTCCCTCTTGCACTCAATCACCCTCCCTCTCACACTCACTCTCCCTCCCTCTCGCACTCACTCTCCCTCCCTCACGCACTCAATCTCCCTCCCTCTCGCATTCACTCTCCCTCCCTCCCACACTCACTCTCCCACCCTCTCGCACTCACTCTCCATCCCTCTCGCACTCACTCTCCCTCCCGCTCTCACTCACTGTTCCTCCCTCTCGCACTCACTCTCTTTCCCGTTCGAACTCACTCTCCCTCCCTTTCGCACTCACTCTCCCTCCCTCTCACACTCTATCCCCCTCCCTCACGCACTCACTCTCCCTCCCTCACGCACTCAATCTCCCTCCCTCTCGCATTCACTCTCTCACCATCTCACTCTCCTCGCTCTCGCACTCACTCTCCCTCCCTCTCGCACTCACTCTGCCTCATTCTCGCACTCAGTCTGCCTCTCTCTCGCACTCACTCTCCACCCATCTCTCACACTCACTCTCTCTCCCTCTCTTGCACTTACTCTCTCCCTATCTCGCACATTCACACTCTCTATCTTTCTCTCTCACACACTGACTCTCTCTCTCTATCTCATACTCTCACATCATACTCTCTCCCTCTCGCACCCACTCTCCCTTCCTCTCACACTCACTCTCCCTCCTTCTCGCACTCACTCTCCCTCCCGCTCTCACTCGCTCTTCCTCCCTCTCACACTCACTCTCTTTCCCGCTCGAACTCACTCTCCCTCCCTTTTGCACTCACTCTCCCTTCCTTTCGCACTCACTCTCCCTCCCTCTCACACTCAATCTCCCTCCCTCTCGCACTCACTCTCCCTCGCTCTCGCACTCACTCTCCCTCCCTCTCACACTCACTCTCACTCCCTCTCTCGCACTCACTCTACCTCCCTCTCTCGCACTCACTCTCTTTCCCTCTCGCATTCACTCTGCCTCCCTCTCTCGCACTCACTCTCCCTCCCTCTCGCACTCACTCTCCCTCCCTCTCGCGCTCACTCTCTTTCCCTCTCGCACTCACTCTTCCTCACTCTCACAATCACTCTGCCTCTCTCTCGCACTCACTCTCCCCCCATTCTCACACTCACTCTCTCTCCCTCTCTCGCACTCACTCTCTCCCTATCTCGCACAGTCACACTCTCTATCTTTCTCTCTCACAAACTGAATCTCTCTCCCTTCTCACACTCTCACAACATACTCTCTCCCTCTCGCACTCACACTCACTCCTTCTTGCACTCACTCTCCCTCCCTCTTGCTCTCACTCTCCCTCCCTCTCGCACTCACTCTCCCTCCCTCTCGCACTCACTCTCCCTCCCTCTCGCACTCACTCTCCCACCCTCTCGCACTCACTCTCCCTCCCTCTTGCACTCAATCACCCTCCCTCTTGCATTCACTCTCCCTCCCTCACGCTCTCAATCTCCCTCCCTCTCGCACTCACTCTCTCACCATCTAACTCTCCTCGCTCTCGCACTCACTTGCCCTCCCTCTCGCAGTCACTCTGCCTCACTCTCGCACTCAGTCTGCCTCTCTCTCGCACTCACTCTCCACCCATCTCTCGCACTCACTCTCTCTCCCTCTCTTGCACTTACTCTCTCCCTATCTCGCACAGTCACACTCTCTATCTTTCTCTCTTACACAATGAATCTCTCTCCCTGTCTCATACTCTCACATCATACTCTCTCCCTCTCGCACTCACTCTCTCTCCCTCTCGCATTCACACTCCCTCCCTCTCGCACTCACTCTCCCTCCCTCTCGCACTCACTCTCCCTCCCTCTCGCACTCACTCTCCCACCCTCTCGCACTCACTCTCCCTCCCTCTTGCACTCAATCACCCTCCCTCTTGCATTCACTCTCCCTCCCTCACGCTCTCAATCTCCCTCCCTCTCGCACTCACTCTCTCACCATCTAACACTCCTCGCTCTCACACTCACTCGCCCTCCCTCTTGCAGTCACTCTGCCTCACTCTTGCAGTCAGTCTGCTTCTCTCTCGCACTCACTCTCCACCCATCTCTCGCACTCACTCTCTCTCCCTCTCTTGCACTTACTCTCTCCCTATCTCGCACAGTCACACTCTCTATCTTTCTCTCTTACACAATGAATCTCTCTCCCTGTCTCATACTCTCACATCATACTCTCTCCCTCTCGCACTCACTCTCTCTCCCTCTCGCACTCACACTCCCTTCCTCTCGCACTCACTCTCCCTCCCTCTCGCACTCACTCTCCCTCCCTCTCACACTCACTCTCCCTTCCTCTCACACTCACTCTCCCTCCCTCTTGCACTCAGTCTCCCTCCCTTTCGCACTCACTCTCCTACACTCTCGCACTCTCCCACCCTCTCACGCTCACACTCCCACCCTCTCACACTCACTCTCCCACGCTCTCGCACCCACTCTCCCTTCCTCTCGCACCCACTCTCCCTTCCTCTCGCACTCACTCTCCCTTCCACTCGCACTCACTCTCGTTCCTCTCGCACTCACTCTCCCTCCCTCTCGCCCTCACTCTCCCTCCCTCTCCCACACACTCTGCCTCACTCTCGCACACAGTCTGCCTCTCTCTCGCACTCACGCTCCCTCCCTCTTGCACTCACTCTCCCTTCCTTTCGCACTCACTCTCCTACACTCTCGCACTCACTCTCCCACCCTCTCACGCTCACCCTCCCACCCTCTCGCGCTCACTCTCCCACCCTCTCACTCTCCCCCCTCTCGCACTAACTCTGTCACCATCTCACTCTCCCCACTCTCGCATTCTCTCTCTCTCCCTCCCTCTCGCAGTCACTCTGCCTCACTCTCGCACACAGTCTGCCTCTCTCTCTCACTCACTCTCCACCCATCTCTCATACACACTCTCTCTCCCTCTCTTGCACTCACTCTCTCCCTATCTCGCACAGTAACACTCTCTGTCTTTCTCTGTCACACACTCCATCCTGTCACACACATCATACTCCCTCCCTGTCGCACTCACTCTCCCTCCCTTTCGCAGTCACTCTCCTTCCCTCTCGCACTCACTCTCACTCCCTCTCGCACTCACTCTCCATCCTTCTTGCACTCACTCTCCCTCCCTCTTGCACTCACTCTCCCTTCCTTTCGCACTCACTCTCCCTCTTCTCGCACTCACTCACCCTCCCTCTCGCACTCACTCTCCCTCCCTCTCGCACTCATTCTCCCACCCTCTCGCACTCACTCTCCCTCCCTCTCTCGCACTCACTCTACCTCCCTCTCTCGCACTCACTGTCCCACCCTCTCGCACTCACTCTCTTTCCCTCTCGCATTCACTCTGCCTCACTCTCGCAATCACTCTCCCTCTCTCTCGCACTCACTCTCCCTCCCTCTCTCACACTCACTCTCTCTCCCTCTCTCGCACTCACTCTCTCCCTATCTCGCACAGTCACACTCTCTGTCTTTCTCTGTCACACACTCCATCCTGTCACACACATCATACTCCCTCCCTGTCGCACTCACTCTCCCTCCCTTTCGCAGTCACTCTCCTTCCCTCTCGCACTCACTCTCACTCCCTCTCGCACTCACTCTCCATCCTTCTTGCACTCACTCTCCCTCCCTCTTGCACTCACTCTCCCTTCCTTTCGCACTCACTCTCCCTCTTCTCACACTCACTCACCCTCCCTCTCGCACTCACTCTCCCTCCCTCTCGCACTCATTCTCCCACCCTCTCGCACTCACTCTCCCTCCCTCTCTCGCACTCACTCTACCTCCCTCTCTCGCACTCACTGTCCCTCCCTCTCGCACTCACTCTCTTTCCCTCTCGCATTCACTCTGCCTCATTCTCGCAATCACTCTCCCTCTCTCTCGCACTCACTCTCCCTCCCTCTCTCACACTCACTCTCTCTCCCTCTCTCGCACTCACTCTCTCCCTATCTCGCACAGTCACACTCTCTATCTTTCTCTCTCACAAACTGACTCTCTCTCCCTTCTCACACTCTCACAACATACTCTCTCCATCTCGCACTCACACTCCCTCCCTCTCGCACTCACTCTCCCTCCCTCTCGCTCTCACTCTCCCTCCCTCTCACACTCACTCTCCCTCACTCTCATACTCACTCTCCCTCCCTCTCTCGCACTCACTCTCCCTCCCTATTGCGCTCACTCTCTTTCCCTCTCGCGCTCACTCTCTTTCCCTCTCGCACTCACTCTTCCTCACTCTCGCAAACACTCTGCCTCTCTCTCGCACTCACTCTCCCCCTATTCTCACACTCACTCTCTCTCCCTCTCTCGCCCTCACTCTCTCCCTATCTCGCACAGTCACACTCTCTATCTTTCTCTCTCACAAACTGAATCTCTCTCCCTTCTCACACTCTCACAACATACTCTCTCCCTCTCACACTGACTCTCCCTCCCTCTCACTCTCACTCTCCCTCCCTCTCGCACTCACTCTCCCACCCTCTCGCACTCTCTCTCCCTCCCTCTTGCACTCAATCACCCTCCCTCTTGCATTCACTCTCCCTCCCTCACGCTCTCAATCTCCCTCCCTCTGGCACTCACTCTCTCACCATCTCATTCTCCTCGCTCTCGCACTCACTCGCCCTCCCTCTTGCAGTCACTCTGCCTCACTCTTGCAGTCAGTCTGCTTCTCTCTCGCACTCACTCTCCACCCATCTCTCGCACTCACTCTCTCTCCCTCTCTTGCACTTACTCTCTCCCTATCTCGCACAGTCACACTCTCTATCTTTCTCTCTTACACAATGAATCTCTCTCCCTGTCTCATACTCTCACATCATACTCTCTCCCTCTCGCACTCACTCTCTCTCCCTCTCGCACTCACACTCCCTTCCTCTCGCACTCACTCTCCCTCCCTCTCGCACTCACTCTCCCTCCCTCTCACACTCACTCTCCCTTCCTCTCACACTCACTCTCCCTCCCTCTTGCACTCAGTCTCCCTCCCTTTCGCACTCACTCTCCTACACTCTCGCACTCTCCCACCCTCTCACGCTCACACTCCCACCCTCTCACACTCACTCTCCCACGCTCTCGCACCCACTCTCCCTTCCTCTCGCACCCACTCTCCCTTCCTCTTGCACTCACTCTCCCTTCCACTCGCACTCACTCTCGTTCCTCTCGCACTCACTCTCCCTCCCTCTCGCCCTCACTCTCCCTCCCTCTCCCACACACTCTGCCTCACTCTCGCACACAGTCTGCCTCTCTCTCGCACTCACGCTCCCTCCCTCTTGCACTCACTCTCCCTTCCTTTCGCACTCACTCTCCTACACTCTCGCACTCACTCTCCCACCCTCTCACGCTCACCCTCCCACCCTCTCGCGCTCACTCTCCCACCCTCTCACTCTCCCCCCTCTCGCACTAACTCTGTCACCATCTCACTCTCCCCACTCTCGCATTCTCTCTCTCTCCCTCCCTCTCGCAGTCACTCTGCCTCACTCTCGCACACAGTCTGCCTCTCTCTCTCACTCACTCTCCACCCATCTCTCATACACACTCTCTCTCCCTCTCTTGCACTCACTCTCTCCCTATCTCGCACAGTAACACTCTCTGTCTTTCTCTGTCACACACTCCATCCTGTCACACACATCATACTCCCTCCCTGTCGCACTCACTCTCCCTCCCTTTCGCAGTCACTCTCCTTCCCTCTCGCACTCACTCTCACTCCCTCTCGCACTCACTCTCCATCCTTCTTGCACTCACTCTCCCTCCCTCTTGCACTCACTCTCCCTTCCTTTCGCACTCACTCTCCCTCTTCTCGCACTCACTCACCCTCCCTCTCGCACTCACTCTCCCTCCCTCTCGCACTCATTCTCCCACCCTCTCGCACTCACTCTCCCTCCCTCTCTCGCACTCACTCTACCTCCCTCTCTCGCACTCACTGTCCCACCCTCTCGCACTCACTCTCTTTCCCTCTCGCATTCACTCTGCCTCACTCTCGCAATCACTCTCCCTCTCTCTCGCACTCACTCTCCCTCCCTCTCTCACACTCACTCTCTCTCCCTCTCTCGCACTCACTCTCTCCCTATCTCGCACAGTCACACTCTCTGTCTTTCTCTGTCACACACTCCATCCTGTCACACACATCATACTCCCTCCCTGTCGCACTCACTCTCCCTCCCTTTCGCAGTCACTCTCCTTCCCTCTCGCACTCACTCTCACTCCCTCTCGCACTCACTCTCCATCCTTCTTGCACTCACTCTCCCTCCCTCTTGCACTCACTCTCCCTTCCTTTCGCACTCACTCTCCCTCTTCTCGCACTCACTCACCCTCCCTCTCGCACTCACTCTCCCTCCCTCTCGCACTCATTCTCCCACCCTCTCGCACTCACTCTCCCTCCCTCTCTCGCACTCACTCTACCTCCCTCTCTCGCACTCACTGTCCCTCCCTCTCGCACTCACTCTCTTTCCCTCTCGCATTCACTCTGCCTCACTCTCGCAATCACTCTCCCTCTCTCTCGCACTCACTCTCCCTCCCTCTCTCACACTCACTCTCTCTCCCTCTCTCGCACTCACTCTCTCCCTATCTCGCACAGTCACACTCTCTATCTTTCTCTCTCACAAACTGACTCTCTCTCCCTTCTCACACTCTCACAACATACTCTCTCCATCTCGCACTCACACTCCCTCCCTCTTGCACTCACTCTCCCTCCCTCTCGCTCTCACTCTCCCTCCCTCTCACACTCACTCTCCCTCACTCTCATACTCACTCTCCCTCCCTCTCTCGCACTCACTCTCCCTCCCTATTGCGCTCACTCTCTTTCCCTCTCGCGCTCACTCTCTTTCCCTCTCGCACTCACTCTTCCTCACTCTCGCAAACACTCTGCCTCTCTCTCGCACTCACTCTCCCCCTATTCTCACACTCACTCTCTCTCCCTCTCTCGCCCTCACTCTCTCCCTATCTCGCACAGTCACACTCTCTATCTTTCTCTCTCACAAACTGAATCTCTCTCCCTTCTCACACTCTCACAACATACTCTCTCCCTCTCACACTGACTCTCCCTCCCTCTCACTCTCACTCTCCCTCCCTCTCGCACTCACTCTCCCACCCTCTCGCACTCTCTCTCCCTCCCTCTTGCACTCAATCACCCTCCCTCTTGCATTCACTCTCCCTCCCTCACGCTCTCAATCTCCCTCCCTCTGGCACTCACTCTCTCACCATCTCATTCTCCTCGCTCTCGCACTCACTCTCCCTCCCTCTCGCAGTCACTCTGCCTCACTCTCTCACTCAGTCTGCCTCTCTCTCGCACTCACTCTCCACCCATCTCTTACACTCACTCTCTCTCCCTCTCTTGCGCTCACTCTCTCCCTATCTCGCACAATCACACTCTCTATCTTTCTCTCTCACATACTGACTCTCTCTCCCTGTCTCATACTCTCACATTATACTCTCTCCCTCTTGCACTCACTCTCCCACCCACTCTCCCTTCCTCTCGCACTCACTCTCCCTATTTCTTACACTCACTCTCCCTTCCTCTCGCACTCACTCTCCCTCCCTCTTGCACTCACTCTACCTCTCTCTCTCGCACTCACTCTCCCTCCCTCTCGCACTCACTCTATTTCCCTCTCGCACTCACTCTGCCTCACTCTCGCAATCACTCTGCCTCTCTCTTGCACTCACTCTCCCCCTAACTCTCACACTCACTCTCTCTCCCTCTCGCGCACTCACTCTCTCCCTATCTCGCACAGTCACACTCTCTATTTTTCTCTCTCACAAACTGACACTTTCTCCCTTCTCATACTCTCACAACATACTCTCTCCATCTCGCACTCACACTCCCTCCCTCTCGCACTCACTCTCCCTCCCTCTCCGTCTCACTCTCCCTCCCTCTCGCACTCACTGTCCCTCCCTCTCGCACTCACTCTCCCACCCTCTCGCACTCACTCTCCCTCCCTCTCGCACCCAAACACCCTCCCTCTCGCATTCACTCTATCACCATCTCACTCTCCTCGCTCTCGCACTCACTCTCCCTCCCTGTCGCACTCAGTCTGCCTCTCTCTCACACTCACTCTCCACCCATCTCTCGCACTCACTCTCTCTCCCTCTCTTGCACTCACTCTCTCCCTATCTCGCACAGTCACACTCTCTATCTTTCTCTCTTACACACTGAATCTCTCTACCTGTCTCATACTCTCACATCATACTCTCTCCCTCTCGCACTCACTCTCTCTCCCTCTCGCACTCACACTCTCTCCCTCTCGCACTCTCTCTCCCTCCCTCTCGCTCTCACTCTCCCTCGCTCTCGCACTCACTGTCCCTCCCTCTCGCACTCACTCTCCCACCCTCTCGCACTCACTCTCCCTCCCTCTCGCACTCAAACACCCTCCCTCTCGCACTCACTCTATCACCATCTCACTCTCCTCGCTCTCGCACTCACTCTCCCTCCCTCTCGCACTCAGTCTGCCTCTCTCTCTCGCACTCACTCTCCACCCATCTCTCGCACTCACTCTCTCTCCCTTTCTTGCACTCACTCCTCCCTATCTCGCACAGTCACAATCTCTATCTTTCTCTCTTACACACTGAATCTCTCTCCCTGTCTCATACTCTCACATCTTACTCTCTCCCTCTCGCACTCACTCTCTCTCCCTCTTGCACTCACTCTCCCACCCTCTCGCATCCACTCTCCCTTCCTCTCACAATCACTCTCCCTCCCTCTCGCACTCACTCTTCTTCCTCTCGCACTCACTCTCTCTCACTCTCGCACTCACTCCCCCTCCCTCTCGCACTCACTCTCCCTCCCTCTCGCACTCACTCTCACTTCCTCTCACACTCACTCTCCCTCCCACTTGCACTCAGTCTCCCTCCCTCTCGCACTCACTCTCCCACCCTCTCGCACCCACTCTCCCTTCCTCTCGCACACACTCTCGTTCCTCTCGCACTCACTCTCGTTCCTCTCGCACTCACTCTCGTTCCTCTCGCACTCACTCTCCCTCCCTCTCGCCCTCACTCTCCCTCCCTCTCGCACTCACTCTCCCTCCCTCTCACACTCACACTCCCTCCCTCTCGAGCTCACTCTCCCACCCTTTCGCACTCACTCTGCCTCACTCTCGCACACAGTCTGCCTCTCTCTCGCACTCCTCTCCCACCCTCTCACGCTCACCCTCCCACCCTCTCGCGCTCACTCTCCCACCCTCTCACTCTCCCCCCTCTCGCACTAACTCTCTCACCATCTCTCTCTCCCCGCTCTCGCACTCACTCTCCCTCCCTCCCTCTTGCAGTCACTCTGCCTCACTCTCGCACTCAGTCTGCCTCTCTCTCGCACTCACTCTCCACCCATCTCTCACACACACTCTCTCTCCCTCTCTTGCACACACTCTCTCCCTATCTCACACAGTCACACTCTCTATCTTTCTCTCTCAGACACTCATTCTCTCTCCCTGTCTCACACACTCACATCATACTCTCTCCCTGTCGCACTCACTCTCCCTCCCTTTCGCAGTCACTCTCCCTCCCTCTCGCACTCACTCTCCCTCCCTCTCGCACTCACTCTCCCTCCTTCTTGCACTCACTCTCCCTCCCTCTTGCACTCACTCTTCCTTCCTTTCGCATTCACTCTCCCTCGTCTCGCACTCACTCAACCTCCCTCTCGCACTCACTCTCCCTCCCTCTCGCACTCATTCTCCCACCCTCTCGCACTCACTCTCCCTCCCTCTCGCACTCACTCTCCCTCCCTCTCTTGCACAGTCACAGTCTCTATCTTTCTCTCTCACATACTGACTCTCTTTCTCTCTCTGTCTCTGTCTCCCATTGTCTCAGTCTCTCTCGCTGTCTCTCTGGCTCTCACTCTTGCGCTCTCTCAATCGATCTCTCTCGCCCTCTATCTTTCTCTCTCTCATGCTCATTCTCTCACACTCATTCTCTGTCTCAGTCAATCTCTGTCTCACCATCACTGTCTCTCACTCTCACTCTCACTATCACGTTCTCGCATACACACACTGTCTGTCTGTCTCTCTCATAACCTCACTCATATGCTCTCTCTCTCTCACATACTGCCTCTATCGCGCACACTCACACTCTCTCTCTCTCACTCTCACTCTCTCTGTCAATATGTATCTCTGTCACGCACACACCCTCTCCCTCTTGCGCTTTCTCTCCCTCCCTCTCGCACTCACTCGCCCTCCCTCTCACACTGACTCTCCCTCCCTGTTGCACCCACACTCCCTCCCTCTCGCAGTCACTCTCCCACCCTCTTGCGTTCACTCTCCGACCCTCTCGCATTCTCTCTCCCACCCTCTCGCACTCACACTGCCCCTCTCACGCTCACTCACCCTCCCTCTTGCACTCACTCACTTTCCCTCTCGCACTCACTCTGCCTCACTCTCGCACTCACTCTGCCTCTTTCTCGCACTCACTTTCCCTTCCTCTCGCACTCACTCTCCCACACTCTCGCAGTCAATCTCCCACCCTCTTGCGCTCGATCTCCCACCCTCTCGCAATCACTCTCCCCACTCTCGTACTTACTCTCTTTCCCTGTCGCACTCACTCTCTTTCCCTCTCGCAATCTCTCTCTTCCACTCTCGCACTCACTCTGCCTCACTCTCGCACTTCATCTGCCTCTCTCTCGCCCTCACTCTCCCTCCCTTTCGCACTCACTCTCCCACACTCTCGCAGTCACTCTCCCACCCTCCTGCGTTCACTCTCTGACCCTCTCGCACTCTCTCTCCCACCCTCTCGCACTCACTTTCCCCCCTCTCGCACTTACTCTCCCTCCCTCTCGCACTCAGTCTCCCTCGCTCTCGCACTCACTCTCCCTCCCTCTCGCACTCACTCTCCCATCCTCTCGCACTCACTCTCCCACACTCTCACACTCACTCTCCCTCCCTCTCGCACTCACTCTCCCTCCCGCTTGCACTCACTCTCCCTCCCTCTTGCACTCAATCACCCTCCCTGTCGCACTCACTCTCCCTCCCTCTCGCAGTCACTCTCCCACCCTCTTGCATTCACACACCGACCCTCTCGCACTCACTCTCCCCCCTCTCGCACTCACTCTCCCTCCCTCTTGCACTCACTCTCTTCCCCTCTCGCACTCAGTTTGCCTCACTCTCGCACTCACTCTGCCTCTCTGTCGCACTCACTCTACCCCCATCTCTCACACTCACTCTCTCTCCCTCTCTCGCACTCACACTCTCCATATCTCGCACAGTCACACTCTCTATCTTTCTCTCTCACACGCTGACTCACTCTCCCTGTCTCACACTCTCACATTATAATATCTCCCTCTCGCACTCACTCTCCCTCCCTCTTGCACTCACTCTCCCTCCCTCTCGCACACACACTCCCCTCTCGCACTCACTCTCCCTTCCTCTCGCACTCACTCTCCCTTCCTCTCTCACTCACTCTCTCTCCCTCTCGCACTCACTCTCCATGTCTCTCACTCTCACCATTACTCTATCTCACTGTCTGTCTCTCAAAATCTCACTCATGTGCTCTCTCTCAGACTCACTCTATCATACACTCTCTATCTCCCTCACACTCACTCTCTCTCTCACTCTCTCTCTCACTCTCTCTCTCACTCTCTCACTCACTCTCACTCTCTCTCATAGAGCCTCTCCCTCTTTCCACTCCCTCCCTCTCGCACTCTTTCTCCCGCTCCGTCTCGCACTCTCTCTCCCTCTCGCACTCATTCTTGCTCCCTCTCGTTCTCACTCTCCCTCCCTCTCTTGCACCCACTCTCCCTCCCTCTTGCACTACGCTCCCTCTCTCTTGCACTCACTCTCCCTCTCTCTCGCACTTACTCTCCCTCTCTCTCGCACTCACTCTCCCACTCTCTCGCACTCACTCTCCCACCCTCTTGCGTTCACTCTCCGACCCTCTCGCACTCTCTCT
Source organism: Isurus oxyrinchus (assembly GCA_026770705.1). Taxonomy (NCBI): domain Eukaryota; kingdom Metazoa; phylum Chordata; class Chondrichthyes; order Lamniformes; family Lamnidae; genus Isurus; species Isurus oxyrinchus. Next base: position 59,295,310 of record JANJGN010000017.1, on the reverse strand, counting down.
CCCACCCTCTCGCACTCACTCTCCCCCCTCTCGCACTCAGTCTCCCTCCCCCCCGTGCTCACTTTCCATCCCTCTCGCACTCACTCTCCCTCCCTCTCGCACTCACTCTCCCACCCTCTAGAACTCACTCTCCCTCCCTCTCGCACTCACTCTCCCTTCCTCTCGCACTCACTCTCCCTTCCTCTCGCACTCACTCTCCCTCCCTCTCGCACTCACTCTCCCTCCCTCTTGCACTCACTCACTTTTCCTCTCGCACTCACTCTGCTTCACTCTCGCACTCACTCTGCCTCTCTCTCGCACTCACTTTCCCTTCCTCTCGCACTCAGTCTCCCTCCCTCTCTCTCACTCACTCTCCCACCCTTTCACACTCACTCTCCCACACTCTCGCACTCACTCTCCCACCCTCTTGCGTTCACTCTCCGACCCTCTCGCACTCTCTCTCCCACCCTCTTGCACTCACTCTCCCCCCTCTCGCACTCACTCTCCCTCCCTCTCGCAATCAGTCTCCTGCACTCTCGCACTCACTCTCCCACCCTCTCATGTTCACTCTCCCACCCTCTCGCACTCATTCTCTACCTCCCTCTCTTGCACTCACTCTCCCTCCCTCTCGCACTCACTCTCTTTCCCTCTCGCACTCACTCTGCCTCACTCTCGCACTTCATCTGCCTCTCTCTCGCCCTCACTCTGCCCCCATCTCTCACACTCACTCTCTCCCTCTCGCACTCATTCTCCCACTCTCTCATACTCACTCTCCCTCCATCTCGCACTCACTCTCCCTCCCTCTCTTGCACAGTCAGTCTCTATCTTTCTCTCTCACACACTGACTCTCTCTCTCTGTCTCTGTCTCCCGTTGTCTCAGTCTCTCTCGCTGTCTCTCTTGCTCTCACTCTTGCGCTCTCTCAATCGATCTCTCGCGCCCTCTATCTTTCTCTCTCTCATGCTCATTCTCTCACACTCATTCTCTGTCACAGTCAATCTCCGTCTCACCATCACTGTCTCTCACTCTCACTATCACGTTCTCGCGTACACACACTGTCTGTCTGTCTCTCTCATCACCTCACTCATATGCTCTCTCTCTCTCACATACTGCCTCTATCGCGCACACTCACTCTCTCTCTCACTCTCAGTCTCTCTCTCACTATGTATCTCTGTCACGCACACACCCTCTCCCTCTTGCACTTTCTCTCCCTCCCTCTCGCACTCACTCTCCCTCCCTCTCACACTCACTCTCCCTCCCTGTCGCACTCAGTCTGCCTCTCTCTCGCACTCACTCTCCACCACTCTCCACCCATCTCTCGCACTCACTCTCTCTCCCTCTCTTGCACTCACTCTCTCCCTATCTCGCACAGTCACACTCTCTATCTTTCTCTCTTACACACTGAATCTCTCTCCCTGTCTCATACTCTCACATCATACTCTCTCCCTCTCGCACTCACTCTCCCTCCCTCTTGCACTCACTCTCCCTCCCTCTCGCACACACACTCCCCTCTCGCACTCACTCTCCCTTCCTCTCGCACTCACTCTCCCTTCCTCTCGCACTCACTCTCCCTTCCTCTCGCACTCACTTTCTCTCCCTCTCGCACTCACTCTCCATGTCTCTCACTCTCACCATTACTCTATCTCACTGTCTGTCTCTCAAAATCTCACTCATGTGCTCTCTCTCAGACTCACTCTATCATACACTCTCTATCTCCCTCACACTCACTCTCTCTCTCACTCTCTCTCTCACTCTCTCTCTCACTCTCTCTCTCACTCTCACTCTCTCTCATAGAGCCTCTCCCTCTTTCACACTCCCTCCCTCTCGCACTCTTTCTCCCGCTCCCTCTCGCACTCTCTCTCCCTCTCGCACTCATTCTTGCTCCCTCTCGTTCTCACTCTCCCTCCCTCTCTTGCACCCACTGTCCCTCCCTCTTGCACTACGCTCCCTCTCTCTCGCACTTACTCTCCCTCTCTCTCGCACTCACTCTCCCACTCTCTCGCACTCACTCTCCCACCCTCTTGCGTTCACTCTCCGACCCTCTCGCACTCTCTCTCCCACCCTCTCGCACTCACTCTCCCCCCTCTCGCACTCAGTCTCCCTCCCCCCCGTGCTCACTTTCCATCCCTCTCGCACTCACTCTCCCTCCCTCTCGCACTCACTCTCCCACCCTCTAGAACTCACTCTCCCTCCCTCTCGCACTCACTCTCCCTTCCTCTCGCACTCACTCTCCCTCCCTCTCGCACTCACTCTCCCTCCCTCTCGCACTCACTCTCCCTCCCTCTTGCACTCACTCACTTTTCCTCTCGCACTCACTCTGCCTCTCTCTCGCACTCACTTTCCCTTCCTCTCGCACTCAGTCTCCCTCCCTCTCTCTCACTCACTCTCCCACCCTTTCACACTCACTCTCCCACACTCTCGCACTCACTCTCCCACCCTCTTGCGTTCACTCTCCGACCCTCTCGCACTCTCTCTCCCACCCTCTCGCACTCACTCTCCCTCCCTCTCGCACTCAGTCTCCTGCACTCTCGCACTCACTCTCCCACCCTCTCATGTTCACTCTCCCACCCTCTCATGTTCACTTTCCCACCCTCTCGTGTTCACTCTCCCACCCTCTCGCACTCATTCTCTACCTCCCTCTCTTGCACTCACTCTCCCTCCCTCTCGCACTCACTCTCTTTCCCTCTCGCACTCACTCTGCCTCACTCTCGCACTTCATCTGCCTCTCTCTCGCCCTCACTCTGCCCCCATCTCTCACACTCACTCTCTCCCTCTCGCACTCATTCTCCCACTCTCTCATACACACTCTCCCTCCATCTCGCACTCACTCTCCCTCCCTCTCTTGCACAGTCAGTCTCTATCTTTCTCTCTCACACACTGACTCTCTCTCTCTGTCTCTGTCTCCCATTGTCTCAGTCTCTCTCGCTGTCTCTCTTGCTCTCACTCTTGCGCTCTCTCAATCGATCTCTCGCGCCCTCTATCTTTCTCTCTCTCATGCTCATTCTCTCACACTCATTCTCTGTCACAGTCAATCTCCGTCTCACCATCACTGTGTCTCACTCTCACTATCACGTTCTCGCGTACACACACTGTCTGTCTGTCTCTCTCATCACCTCACTCATATGCTCTCTCTCTCTCTCACATACTGCCTCTATCGCGCACACTCACTCTCTCTCTCACTCTCAGTCTCTCTCTCACTATGTATCTCTGTCACGCACACACCCTCTCCCTCTTGCACTTTCTCTCCCTCCCTCTCGCACTCACTCTCCCTCCCTCTCACACTCACTCTCCCTCCCTGTCACACTCAGTCTGCCTCTCTCTCGCACTCACTCTCCACCCATCTCTCGCACTCACTCTCTCTCCCTCTCTTGCACTCACTCTCTCCCTATCTCGCACAGTCACACTCTCTATCTTTCTCTCTTACACACTGAATCTCTCTCCCTGTCTCATACTCTCACATCATACTCTCTCCCTCTCGCACTCACTCTCTCTCCCTCTCGCACTCACACTCCCTCCCTCTCGCACTCTCTCTCCCTCCCTCTCGCTCTCACTCTCCTTCCCTCTCGCACTCACTGTCCCTCCCTCTCGTACTCACTCTCCCACCCTCTTGCACTCACTCTCCCTCCCTCTCGCACTCAAACACCCTCCCTCTCGCACTCACTCTATCACCATCTCACTCTCCTCGCTCTCGCACTCACTCTCCATCCCTCTCGCATCAATCTGCCTCTCTCTCGCCCTCACTCTCCCTCCCTTTCGCACTCACTCTCCCACACTCTCGCAGTCACTCTCCCACCCTCCTGCGTTCACTCTCCGACCCTCTCGCACTCTCTCTCCCACCCTCTCGCACTCACTTTCCCCCCTCTCGCACTCCCTCTCCCTCCCTCTCGCACTCAGTCTCCCTCGCTCTCGCACTCACTCTCCCTCCCTCTCGCACTCACTCTCCCTCCCTCTCGCACTCACTGTCCCTCCCTCTTGCACTCACTCTCCCTCCCCCTCGCACTCACTCTCCCTCCCTCTCGCACTCACTCTCCCACACTCTCACACTCACTCTCCCATACTCTCGCAGTCACTCTCCCATCCTCTTGCGCTCGCTGTCCCACACTCTCGCAATCACTCTCCCCACTCTCGTACTTACTCTCTTTCCCTGTCGCACTCACTCTCTTTCCCTCTCGCAATCTCTCTCTTCCCCTCTCGCACTCAGTTTGCCTCACTCGCGCACTCACTCTGCCTCTCTGTCGCACTCACTCTACCCCCTTCTCTCACACTCACTCTCTCTCCCTCTCTCGCACTCACACTCTCCATATCTCACACAGTCACACTCTCTATCTTTCTCTCTCACAAACTGAATCTCTCTCCCTGTCTCACACTCTCACATTATACTATCTCCCTCTCGCACTCACTCTCCCTCCCTCTTGCACTCACTCTCCCTCCCTCTCGCACACACACTCCCCTCTCGCACTCACTCTCCCTCCCTCTCGCAATCAAACACCCTCCCTCTCGCACTCACTCTATCACCATCTCACTCTCCTCACTCTCGCACTGACTCTCCCTCCCTCTCGCACTCAATCTGCCTCTCTCTCGCACTCACTCTCCACCCATCTCTTGCACTCACTCTCTCCCTATCTCGCACAGTCACGCTCTCTATCTTTCTCACACGCTGACTCACCCTCCCTGTCTCACACTCTCACATTATACTATCTCCCTCTCGCACTCACTCTCCCTCCCTCTTGCACTCACTCTCCCTCCCTCTCGCACTCACACTCCCCTCTCGCACTCACTCTCCCTTCCTCTGCACTCACTCTCCCTTCCTCTCGCACTCACTCTCCCTTCCTCTCGCACTCACTCTCTCTCCCTCTCGCACTCACTCTCCCTGTCTCTCACTCTCACCATTACTCTATCTCACTGTCTGTCTCTCAAAATCTCACTCATGTGCTCTCTCTCAGACTCACTCTATCATACACTCTCTATCTCCCTCACGCTCACTCTCTCTCTCACTCTCTCTCTCACTCTCTCTCTCACTCTCACTCTCTCTCATAGAGCCCCTCCCTATTTCACACTTCCTCCCTCTCGCACTCTTTCTCCCGCTCCCTCTCGCACTCTCTCTCCCTCTCGCACTCACTCTTGCTCCCTCTCGTTCTCACTCTCCCTCCCTCTCTTGCACCCACTCTCCCTCCCTCTTGCACTCACGCTCCCTCTTTCTCGCACTTACTCTCCCTCTCTCTCGCACTCAATCTCCCACTCTCTCGCACTCACTCTCCCACCCTCTCGCACTCAGTCTCCCTCACCCCGTGCTCACTCTCCATCCCTCTCGCACTCACTCTCCCTCCCTCTCGCACTCACTCTCCCTCCCTCTCGCACTCACTCTCCCTCCCTCTTGCACTCACTCACTTTTCCTCTCGCACTCACTCTGCTTCACTCTCGCACTCACTCTGCCTCTCTCTCGCACTCACTTTCCCTTCCTCTCGCACTCAGTCTCCCTCCCTCTCTCTCACTCACTCTCCCACCCTTTCGCACTCACTCTCCCACACTCTCGCACTCACTCACCAACCCTCTTGCGTTCACTTTCCGACCCTCTCGCACTCTCTCTCCCACCCACTCGCACTCACTCTCCCCCCTCTCGCACTCACTCTCCCTCCCTCTCGCACTCAGTCTCCTGCACTCTCGCACTCACTCTCCCACCCTCTCATGCTCACTCTCCCACCCTCTCGCACTCATTCTCTACCTCCCTCTCTTGCACTCCCTCTCCCTCCCTCTCGCACTCACTCTCTTTCCATCTCGCACTCACTCTGCCTCACTCTCGCACTTCATCTGCCTCTCTCTCGCCCTCACTCTGCCCCCATCTCTCACACTCACTCTCTCCCTCTCGCACTCATTCTCCCACTCTCTCATACTCACTCTCCCTCCCTCTCGCACTCACACTCCCCTCTCGCACTCACTCTCCCTTCCTCTGCACTCACTCTCCCTTACTCTCGCACTCACTCTCCCTTCCTCTCGCACTCACTCTCTCTCTCTCTCGCACTCACTCTCCCTGTCTCTCACTCTCACCATTACTCTATCTCACTGTCTGTCTCTCAAAATCTCACTCATGTGCTCTCTCTCAGACTCACTCTATCATACACTCTCTATCTCCCTCACACTCATTCTCTCTCTCACTCTCTCTCTCACTCTCTCTCTCACTCTCACTCTCTCTCATAGAGCCTCTCCCTCTTTCACACTTCCTCCCTCTCGCACTCTTTCTCCCGCTCCCTCTCGCACTCTCTCTCCCTCTCGCACTCACTCTTGCTCCCTCTCGTTCTCACTCTCCCTCCCTCTCTTGCACCCACTCTCCCTCCCTCTTGCACTCACGCTCCCTCTTTCTCGCACTTACTCTCCCTCTCTCTCGCACTCAATCTCCCACTCTCTCGCACTCACTCTCCCACCCTCTCGCACTCAGTCTCCCTCCCCCCCGTGCTCACTCTCCATCCCTCTCGCACTCACTCTCCCTCCCTCTCTCACTCACTCTCCCACCCTCTAGAACTCACTCTCCCTCCCTCTCGCACTCACTCTCCCTTCCTCTCGCACTCACTCTCCCTCCCTCTCGCACTCACTCTCCCTCCCTCTCGCACTCACTCTCCCTCCCTCTTGCACTCACTCACTTTTCCTCTCGCACTCACTCTGCTTCACTCTCGCACTCACTCTGCCTCTCTCTCGCACTCACTTTCCCTTCCTCTCGCACTCAGTCTCCCTCCCTCTCTCTCACTCACTCTCCCACCCTTTCGCACTCACTCTCCCACACTCTCGCACTCACTCTCCAACCCTCTTGCGTTCACTTTCCGACCCTCTCGCACTCTCTCTCCCACCCTCTCGCACTCACTCTCCCCCCTCTCGCACTCACTCTCCCTCCCTCTCGCACTCAGTCTCCTGCACTCTCGCACTCACTCTCCCACCCTCTCATGCTCACTCTCCCACCCTCTCGCACTCATTCTCTACCTCCCTCTCTTGTACTCACTCTCCCTCCCTCTCGCACTCACTCTCTTTCCCTCTCGCACTCACTCTGCCTCACTCTCGCACTTCATCTGCCTCTCTCTCGCCCTCACTCTGCCCCCATCTCTCACACTCACTCTCTCCCTCTCGCACTCATTCTCCCACTCTCTCATACTCACTCTCCCTCCATCTCGCACTCACTCTCCCTCCCTCTCTTGCACAGTCGGTCTCTATCTTTCTCTCTCACACACTGACTCTCTCTCTCTGTCTCTGTCTCCTGTTGTCTCAGTCTCTCTCGCTGTCTCTCTTGCTCTCACTCTTGCGCTCTCTCAATCGATCTCTCTCGCCCTCTATCTTTCTCTCTCTCATGCTCATTCTCTCACACTCATTCTCTGTCACAGTCAATCTCCGTCTCACCATCACTGTCTCTCACTCTCACTATCACGTTCTCGCATACACACACTGTCTGTCTGTCTCTCTCATCACCTCACTCATATGCTCTCTCTCTCTCTCACATACTGCCTCTATCGTGCACACTCACTCTCTCACTCTCAGTCTCTCTCTCACTATGTATTTCTGTCACGCACCACACCCGCTCCCTCTTGCACTTTCTCTCCCTCCCTCTCGCACTCACTCGCCCTCCCTCTCACACTCACTCTCCCTCCCTCTTGCACTCAGTCTCCCTCCCTTTCGCACTCACTCTACTACACTCTCGCACTCTCTCTCCCACCCTCTCACGCTCACACTCCCACCCTCTCGCACTCACTCTCCCACCCTCTCGCACTCACTCTCCCTCCCTCTCGCATTCACTCTCCCACCCTCTCACATGCACTCTCTCTCCCTCTCGCACTCGCTCTCCCTGCCTCTCGCACTGACTCTTCCTCCCTCTCGCACTCACTCTCCCTCCCTCTTGCACTCACTCACTTTTCGTCTCGCACTCACTCTGCTTCACTCTCGCACTCACTCTGCCTCTCTCTCGCACTCACTTTCCCTACCTCTCGCACTCAGTCTCCCTCCCTCTCTCTCACTCACTCTCCCACCCTTTCGCACTCACTCTCCCACACTCTCGCACTCACTCTCCAACCCTCTTGCGTTCACTTTCCGACCCTCTCGCACTCTCTCTCCCACCCTCTCGCACTCACTCTCCCCCCTCTCGCACTCACTCTCCCTCCCTCTCGCACTCAGTCTCCTGCACGCTCGCACTCACTCTCACTCATCATGTCACTCTCCTCGCTCTCGCACTCACTCTCCCTCCCTCTCGCACTCAATCTGCCTCTCTCTCGCACTCACTCTCCACCCATCTCTCGCACTCACTCTCTCTCCCTCTCTTGCACTCACTCTCTCCCTATCTCGCACAGTCACACTCTCTATCTTTCTCTCTTACACACTGAATCTATCTCCCTGTCTCATACTCTCACATCATACTCTCTCCCTCTCGCACTCACTCTCTCTCCCTCTCGCACCCACTCTCGCTTCCTCTTGCACTCACTTTCCCTTCCTCTCGCACTCAGTCTTCTTCCTCTCGCACTCACTCTCCCTCCCTCTCGCACTCACTCTCCCTCCCTCTTGCACTCACTCTTCCTCCCTCTCGCACTCACTCTCCCTCCCTCTTGCACTCAGTCTCCCTCCCTTTCGCACTCACTCTACTACACTCTCGCACTCTCTCTCCCACCCTCTCACGCTCACACTCCCACCCTCTCGCACTCACTCTCCCACCCTCTCGCACTCACTCTCCCACCCTCTCAAACTCACTGTCCCTCCCTCTCACACTCAATCACCCTCCCTTTCGCACTCACTCTCCCTCCCTCACGCACTCAATCTCCCTCCCTCACGCATACACCCTCCCACCCTCTCGCACTCACTCTCCTTTTCTCTCGCACTCACTCTCCCTCCCTCTCGCATTCACTCTCCCACCCTCTCACATGCACTCTCTCTCCCTCTCGCACTCGCTCTCCCTGCCTCTCGCACTGACTCTTCCTCCCTCTCGCACTCACTCTCCCTCCCTCTTGCACTCACTCACTTTTCGTCTCGCACTCACTCTGCTTCACTCTCGCACTCACTCTGCCTCTCTCTCGCACTCACTTTCCCTTCCTCTCGCACTCAGTCTCCCTCCCTCTCTCTCACTCACTCTCCCACCCTTTCGCACTCACTCTCCCACACTCTCGCACTCACTCTCCAACCCTCTTGCGTTCACTTTCCGACCCTCTCGCACTCTCTCTCCCACCCTCTCGCACTCACTCTCCCCCCTCTCGCACTCACTCTCCCTCCCTCTCGCACTCAGTCTCCTGCACTCTCGCACTCACTCTCCCACCCTCTCATGCTCACTCTCCCACCCTCTCGCACTCATTCTCTACCTCCCTCTCTTGTACTCACTCTCCCTCCCTCTCGCACTCACTCTCTTTCCATCTCGCACTCACTCTGCCTCACTCTCGCACTTCATGTGCCTCTCTCTCGCCCTCACTCTGCCCCCATCTCTCACACTCACTCTCTCCCTCTCGCACTCATTCTCCCACTCTCTCATACTCACTCTCCCTCCATCTCGCATTCACTCTCCCTCCCTCTCTTGCACAGTCGGTCTCTATCTTTCTCTCTCACACACTGACTCTCTCTCTCTGTCTCTGTCTCCCGTTGTCTCAGTCTCTCTCGCTGTCTCTCTTGCTCTCACTTTTGCGCTCTCTCAATCGATCTCTCTCGCCCTCTATCTTTCTCTCTCTCATGCTCATTCTCTGTCACAGTCAATCTCCGTCTCACCATCACTGTCTCTCACTCTCACTATCACGTTCTCGCATACACACACTGTCTGTCTGTCTCTCTCATCACCTCACTCATATGCTCTCTCTCTCTCTCACATACTGCCTCTATCGTGCACACTCACTCTCTCTCTCACTCTCAGTCTCTCTCTCACTATGTATCTCTGTCACGCACACACCCTCTCCCTCTTGCACTTTCTCTCCCTCCCTCTCGCACTCACTCGCCCTCCCTCTCACACGCACTCTCCCACCCTGTCGCACTCAGTCTGCCTCTCTCTCGCACTCACTCTCCACCCATCTCTCGCACTCACTCTCTCTCCCTCTCTTGCACTCACTCTCTCCCTATCTCGCACAGTCACACCCTCTATCTTTCTCTCTTACACACTGAATCTCTCTCCCTATCTCATACTCTCTCATCATACTCTCTCCCTCTCGCACTCACTCTCTCTCCCTCTCGCACTCACACTCCCTCCCTCTCGCACTCTCTCTCTCTCCCTCTCGCTCCCACTCTCCTTCCCTCTCGCACTCACTGTCCCTCCCTCTCGTACTCACTCTCCCACCCTCTTGCACTCACTCTCCCTCCCTCTCGCACTCAAACACCCTCCCTCTCGCACTCACTCTATCACCATCTCACTCTCCTCGCTCTCGCACTCACTCTCCCTCCCTCTCGCACTCAATCTGCCTCTCTCTCGCACTCACTCTCCACCCATCTCTCGCACTCACTCTCTCTCCCTCTCTTGCACTCACTCTCTCCCTATCTCGCACAGTCACACTCTCTATCTTTCTCTCTTACACACTGAATCTATCTCCCTGTCTCATACTCTCACATCATACTCTCTCCCTCTCGCACTCACTCTCCCTTCCTCTCGCACTCACTTTCCCTTCCTCTCGCACTCACTTTCCCTTCCTCTCGCACTCAGTCTTCTTCCTCTCGCACTCACTCTCCCTCACTCTCGCACTCACTCTCCCTCCCTCTTGCACTCACTCTTCCTCCCTCTCGCACTCACTCTCCCTCCCTCTTGCACTCAGTCTCCCTCCCTTTCGCACTCACTCTACTACACTCTCGCACTCTCTCTCCCACCCTCTCACGCTCACACTCCCACCCTCTCGCACTCACTCTCCCACCCTCTCGCACTCACTCTCCCACCCTCTCAAACTCACTGTCCCTCCCTCTCACACTCAATCACCCTCCCTTTCGCACTCACTCTCCCTCCCTCACGCACTCAATCTCCCTCCCTCACGCATACACCCTCCCACCCTCTCGCACTCACTCTCCTTTTCTCTCGCACTCACTCTCCCTCCCTCTCGCATTCACTCTCCCACCCTCTCACATGCACTCTCTCTCCCTCCCGCACTCGCTCTCCCTGCCTCTCGCACTGACTCTTCCTCCCTCTCGCACTCACTCTCCCTCCATTTCGCACTCACTTTCCTTCCCTCTCGCACTCACTCTCCCTCCCTCTCTCGCACTCACTCAACCTCCTCTCTCGCACTCACGCTCCCTCCCTCTCTCGCACTAACTCTCTCTCCCTATCTTGCACCGTCACACTCTCTATCTTTCTCTCTCACACACTGACTCTCTCTCCCTGTCTCACACTCTCACATTATACTCTCTCCCTCTCGCACTCACTCTCCCTCCCTCTTGCACTCACTCTCCCTCACTTTCGCACTCACTCTCCTACACTCTCGCACTCACTCTCCCACCCTGTAATGCTCACCCTCCCACCCTCTCGCACTCACTCTCCCCCCTCTCGCAATAACTCTCTCACCATCTCACTCTCCCCGCTCTCGCACTCACTCTCCCTCCCTCCCTCTCGCAGTCACTCTGCCTCACTCTCGCACTCAGTCTGCCTCTCTCTCGTACTCACTCTCCACCCATCTCTCACACACACTCTCTCTCCCTCTCTTGCACTCACTCTCTCCCTATCTCGCACAGTCACACTATCTATCTTTCTCTCTCACACACTCATTCTCTCTCCCTGTCTCACACTCTCACATCATACTCTCTCCCTGTCACACTCACTCTCCCTCCCTTTCGCAGTCACTCTCCCTCCCTCTCGCACTCACTCTCCATCCCTCTCGCACTCACTCTCCCTCCCTCTCGCACTCACTCTCCCTCCCTCCCACACACAGTCTCCATCCCTCTCACACTCACTCTCCCTCCCTCTCACACTCACTCTCCCACCCTCTAGAACTCACTCTCCCACCCTTTCGCACTCAATCTCCCTTCCTCTCGCACTCACTCTCCCTCCCTCTCGCACTCACACACTCTCCATCTCGCACTCACTCTCCCTCCCTCTCGCACTCACTCTCCATCCCTCTCGCACTCACTCTCCCTCCCTCTCGCACTCACTCTCCCACCCTCCCGCACTCACTCTCCATCCCTCTCGCACTCACTCTCCCACCCTCTCGCACTCACTCTCCCACACTCTCGCACTCACTCTCCCATACTCTCGCAGTCACTCTCCCTCCCTCTTGTGCTCGCTCTCCCACCCTCTCGCAATCACTCTCCCCACTCTCGTACTTACTCTCTTTCCCTGTCGCACTCACTCTCTTTCCCTCTCGCAATCTCTCTCTTCTCCTCTCGCACTCAGTTTGCCTCACTCTCGCACTCACTCTGCCTCTCTGTTGCACTCACTCTACCCCCTTCTCTCACACTCACTCTCTCTCCCTCTCTTGCACTCATTCTCTCCCTATCTCGCACAGTCACACTCTCTATCTTTCTCACACGCTGACTCACTCTCCCTGTCTCACACTCTCACATTATACTATCTCCCTCTCGCACTCACTCTCCCTCCCTCTTGCACTCACTCTCCCTCCCTCTCGCACTCACACTCCCCTCTCGCACTCACTCTCCCTTCTTCTCGCATTCACTCTCCCTTCCTCTCGCACTCACTCTCCCATCCCTCTCGCACTCACTCTCCCATCCCTCTCGCACTCACTCTCCCACCCTGTCGCACTCACTCTCCTCCCTCTTGCTCTTACTCTCACCATTACTCTATCTCACTGTCTCTCAAAATCTCACTCATGTGCTCTCTCTCAGACTCACTCTATCATACACTCTCTATCTCCCTCACACTCACTCTCTCTTTCACTCTCTCTCTCACTCTCTCTCTCACTCTCACTCTCTCTCATACAGCCTCTCCCTCTTTCACACACCCACCCTCTTGCACTCTTTGTCCCGCTCCCTCTGGCACTCTCTCTCCCTCTCGCACTCACTCTTGCTCCCTCTCGTTCTCACTCTCCCTCCCTCTCTTGCACCCACTCTCCCTCCCTCTTGCACTCACGCTCCCTCTCTCTCGCACTCACTCTCCCTCTTTCTCGCACTTACTCTCCCTCTCTCTCGCACTCACTCTCCCACTCTCTCGCACTCACTCTCCCACCCTCTCGCACTCAGTCTCCCTCCCCCCCGTGCTCACTTTCCATCCCTCTCGCCCTCACTCTCCCTCCCTCTCGCACTCACTCTCCCACCCTCTAGAACTCACTCTCCCTCCCTCTCGCACTCACTCTCCCTTCCTCTCGCACTCACTCTCCCTCCCTCTCGCACTCACTCTCCCTCCCTCTCGCACTCACTCTCCCTCCCTCTTGCACTCAATCATTTTTCCTCTCGCACTCACTCTGCTTCACTCTCGCACTCACTCTGCCTCTCTCTCGCACTCACTTTCCCTTCCTCTCGCACTCAGTCTCCCTCCCTCTCTCTCACTCACTCTCCCACCCTTTCACACTCACTCTCCCACACTCTCGCACTCACTCTCCCACCCTCTTGCGTTCACTCTCCGACCCTCTCGCACTCTCTCTCCCACCCTCTCGCACTCACTCTCCCCCCTCTCGCACTCACTCTCCCTCCCTCTCACACTCACTCTCCCACCCTCTAGAACTCACTCTCCCACCCTCTCGCATTCAATCTCCCTTCCTCTCGCACTCACTCTCCCTCCCTCTCGCACTCACACTCCCTCCGTCTCGCACTCACTCTCCCTCCCTCTCGCACTCACTCTCCATCCCTCTCGCACTCACTCTCCCACACTCTTGCACTCACTCTCCCATACTCTCGCAGTCACTCTCCCTCCCTCTTGTGCTCGCTCTCCCACCCTCTCGCAATCACTCTCCCCACTCTAGTACTTACTCTCTTTCCCTGTCGCACTCACTCTCTTTCCCTCTCGCAATCTCTCTCTTCTCCTCTCGCACTCAGTTTGCCTCACTCTCGCACTCACTCTGCCTCTCTGTTGCACTCACTCTACCCCCTTCTCTCACACTCACTCTCTCTCCCTCTCTTGCACTCACTCTCTCCCTATCTCGCACAGTCACACTCTCTATCTTTCTCACACGCTGACTCACTCTCCCTGTCTCACACTCTCACATTATACTATCTCCCTCTCGCACTCACTCTCCCTCCCTCTTGCACTCACTCTCCCTCCCTCTCGCACACACACTCCCCTCTCGCACTCACTCTCCCTTCCTCTCGCACTCACTCTCTCTCCCTCTCGCACTCACTCTCCCTGTCTCTCACTCTCACCATTACTCTATCTCACTGTCTGTCTCTCAAAATCTCACTCATGTGCTCTCTCTCAGACTCACTCTATCATACACTCTCTATCTCCCTCACACTCACTCTCTCTCTCACTCTCTCTCACTCTCTCTCTCACTCTCACTCTCTCTCATAGAGCCTCTCCCTCTTTCACACTTCCTCCCTCTCGCACTCTTTCTCCTGCTCCCTCTTGCACTCTCTCTCCCTCTCGCACTCACTCTTGCTCCCTCTCGTTCTCACTCTCCCTCCCTCTCTTGCAACAACTCTCCCTCCCTCTTGCACTCACGCTCCCTCTCTCTCACACTCACTCTCCCTCTTTCTCGCACTTACTCTCCCTCTCTCTCGCACTCACTCTCCCACTCTCTCGCACTCATCTCCCTCCCCGTGCTCACTCTCCATCCCTCTCGCACTCACTCTCCCTCCCTCTCGCACTCACTCTCCCACCCTCTAGACCTCACTCTCCCTCCCTCTCGCACTCACTCTCCCTTCCTCTCGCACTCACTCTCCCTCCCTCTCGCACTCACTCTCCCTCCCTCTCGCACTCACTCTCCCTCCCTCTTGCACTCACTCACTTTTCCTCTCGCACTCACTCTGCTTCACTCTCGCACTCACTCTGCCTCTCTCTCGCACTCACTTTCCCTTCCTCTCGCACTCAGTCTCCCTCCCTCTCTCTCACTCACTCTCCCACCCTTTCGCACTCACTCTCCCACACTCTCGCACTCACTCTCCAACCCTCTTGCGTTCACTTTCTGACCCTCTCGCACTCTCTCTCCCACCCTCTCGCACTCACTCTCCCCCCCTCTCGCACTCACTCTCCCTCCCTCTCGCACTCAGTCTCCTGCACTCTCGCACTCACTCTCCCACCCTCTCATGCTCACTCTCCCACCCTCTCGCACTCATTCTCTACCTCCCTCTCTTGTACTCACTCTCCCTCCCTCTCGCACTCACTCTCTTTCCCTCTCGCACTCACTCTGCCTCACTCTCGCACTTCATCTGCCTCTCTCTCGCCCTCACTCTGCCCCCATCTCTCACACTCACTCTCTCCCTCTCGCACTCATTCTCCCACTCTCTCATACTCACTCTCCCTCCATCTCGCACTCACTCTCCCTCCCTCTCTTGCACAGTCGGTCTCTATCTTTCTCTCTCACACACTGACTCTCTCTCTCTGTCTCTGTCTCCTGTTGTCTCAGTCTCTCTCGCTGTCTCTCTTGCTCTCACTCTTGCGCTCTCTCAATCGATCTCTCTCGCCCTCTATCTTTCTCTCTCTCATGCTCATTCTCTCACACTCATTCTCTGTCACAGTCAATCTCCGTCTCACCATCACTGTCTCTCACTCTCACTATCACGTTCTCGCATACACACACTGTCTGTCTGTCTCTCTCATCACCTCACTCATATGCTCTCTCTCTCTCTCACATACTGCCTCTATCGTGCACACTCACTCTCTCACTCTCAGTCTCTCTCTCACTATGTATCTCTGTCACGCACACACCCGCTCCCTCTTGCACTTTCTCTCCCTCCCTCTCGCACTCACTCGCCCTCCCTCTCACACTCACTCTCCCTCCCTCTTGCACTCAGTCTCCCTCCCTTTCGCACTCACTCTACTACACTCTCGCACTCTCTCTCCCACCCTCTCACGCTCACACTCCCACCCTCTCGCACTCACTCTCCCACCCTCTCGCACTCACTCTCCCTCCCTCTCGCATTCACTCTCCCACCCTCTCACATGCACTCTCTCTCCCTCTTGCACTCGCTCTCCCTGCCTCTCGCACTGACTCTTCCTCCCTCTCGCACTCACTCTCCCTCCCTCTTGCACTCACTCACTTTTCGTCTCGCACTCACTCTGCTTCACTCTCGCACTCACTCTGCCTCTCTCTCGCACTCACTTTCCCTTCCTCTCGCACTCAGTCTCCCTCCCTCTCTCTCACTCACTCTCCCACCCTTTCGCACTCACTCTCCCACACTCTCGCACTCACTCTCCAACCCTCTTGCGTTCACTTTCCGACCCTCTCGCACTCTCTCTCCCACCCTCTCGCACTCACTCTCCCCCCTCTCGCACTCACTCTCCCTCCCTCTCGCACTCAGTCTCCTGCACTCTCGCACGCACTCTCCCACCCTGTCGCACTCAGTCTGCCTCTCTCTCGCACTCACTCTCCACCCATCTCTCGCACTCACTCTCTCTCCCTCTCTTGCACTCACTCTCTCCCTATCTCGCACAGTCACACCCTCTATCTTTCTCTCTTACACACTGAATCTCTCTCCCTATCTCATACTCTCTCATCATACTCTCTCCCTCTCGCACTCACTCTCTCTCCCTCTCGCACTCACACTCCCTCCCTCTCGCACTCTCTCTCTCTCCCTCTCGCTCCCACTCTCCTTCCCTCTCGCACTCACTGTCCCTCCCTCTCGTACTCACTCTCCCACCCTCTTGCACTCACTCTCCCTCCCTCTCGCACTCAAACACCCTCCCTCTCGCACTCACTCTATCACCATCTCACTCTCCTCGCTCTCGCACTCACTCTCCCTCCCTCTCGCACTCAATCTGCCTCTCTCTCGCACTCACTCTCCACCCATCTCTCGCACTCACTCTCTCTCCCTCTCTTGCACTCACTCTCTCCCTATCTCGCACAGTCACACTCTCTATCTTTCTCTCTTACACACTGAATCTATCTCCCTGTCTCATACTCTCACATCATACTCTCTCCCTCTCGCACTCACTCTCCCTTCCTCTCGCACTCACTTTCCCTTCCTCTCGCACTCACTTTCCCTTCCTCTCGCACTCAGTCTTCTTCCTCTCGCACTCACTCTCCCTCACTCTCGCACTCACTCTCCCTCCCTCTTGCACTCACTCTTCCTCCCTCTCGCACTCACTCTCCCTCCCTCTTGCACTCAGTCTCCCTCCCTTTCGCACTCACTCTACTACACTCTCGCACTCTCTCTCCCACCCTCTCACGCTCACACTCCCACCCTCTCGCACTCACTCTCCCACCCTCTCGCACTCACTCTCCCACCCTCTCAAACTCACTGTCCCTCCCTCTCACACTCAATCACCCTCCCTTTCGCACTCACTCTCCCTCCCTCACGCACTCAATCTCCCTCCCTCACGCATACACCCTCCCACCCTCTCGCACTCACTCTCCTTTTCTCTCGCACTCACTCTCCCTCCCTCTCGCATTCACTCTCCCACCCTCTCACATGCACTCTCTCTCCCTCTCGCACTCGCTCTCCCTGCCTCTCGCACTGACTCTTCCTCCCTCTCGCACTCACTCTCCCTCCATTTCGCACTCACTTTCCTTCCCTCTCGCACTCACTCTCCCTCCCTCTCTCGCACTCACTCAACCTCCTCTCTCGCACTCACGCTCCCTCCCTCTCTCGCACTAACTCTCTCTCCCTATCTTGCACCGTCACACTCTCTATCTTTCTCTCTCACACACTGACTCTCTCTCCCTGTCTCACACTCTCACATTATACTCTCTCCCTCTCGCACTCACTCTCCCTCCCTCTTGCACTCACTCTCCCTCACTTTCGCACTCACTCTCCTACACTCTCGCACTCACTCTCCCACCCTGTAATGCTCACCCTCCCACCCTCTCGCACTCACTCTCCCCCCTCTCGCAATAACTCTCTCACCATCTCACTCTCCCCGCTCTCGCACTCACTCTCCCTCCCTCCCTCTCGCAGTCACTCTGCCTCACTCTCGCACTCAGTCTGCCTCTCTCTCGTACTCACTCTCCACCCATCTCTCACACACACTCTCTCTCCCTCTCTTGCACTCACTCTCTCCCTATCTCGCACAGTCACACTATCTATCTTTCTCTCTCACACACTCATTCTCTCTCCCTGTCTCACACTCTCACATCATACTCTCTCCCTGTCACACTCACTCTCCCTCCCTTTCGCAGTCACTCTCCCTCCCTCTCGCACTCACTCTCCATCCCTCTCGCACTCACTCTCCCTCCCTCTCGCACTCACTCTCCCTCCCTCCCACACTCAGTCTCCATCCCTCTCGCACTCACTCTCCCTCCCTCTCACACTCACTCTCCCACCCTCTAGAACTCACTCTCCCACCCTTTCGCACTCAATCTCCCTTCCTCTCGCACTCACTCTCCCTCCCTCTCGCACTCACACACTCTCCATCTCGCACTCACTCTCCCTCCCTCTCGCACTCACTCTCCATCCCTCTCGCACTCACTCTCCCTCCCTCTCGCACTCACTCTCCCACCCTCCCGCACTCACTCTCCATCCCTCTCGCACTCACTCTCCCACCCTCTCGCACTCACTCTCCCACACTCTCGCACTCACTCTCCCATACTCTCGCAGTCACCCTCCCTCCCTCTTGTGCTCGCTCTCCCATCCTCTCGCAATCACTCTCCCCACTCTCGTACTTACTCTCTTTCCCTGTCGCACTCACTCTCTTTCCCTCTCGCAATCTCTCTCTTCTCCTCTCGCACTCAGTTTGCCTCACTCTCGCACTCACTCTGCCTCTCTGTTGCACTCACTCTACCCCCTTCTCTCACACTCACTCTCTCTCCCTCTCTTGCACTCATTCTCTCCCTATCTCGCACAGTCACACTCTCTATCTTTCTCACACGCTGACTCACTCTCCCTGTCTCACACTCTCACATTATACTATCTCCCTCTCGCACTCACTCTCCCTCCCTCTTGCACTCACTCTCCCTCCCTCTCGCACTCACACTCCCCTCTCGCACTCACTCTCCCTTCTTCTCGCATTCACTCTCCCTTCCTCTCGCACTCACTCTCCCATCCCTCTCGCACTCACTCTCCCATCCCTCTCGCACTCACTCTCCCACCCTGTCGCACTCACTCTCCTCCCTCTTGCTCTTACTCTCACCATTACTCTATCTCACTGTCTCTCAAAATCTCACTCATGTGCTCTCTCTCAGACTCACTCTATCATACACTCTCTATCTCCCTCACACTCACTCTCTCTTTCACTCTCTCTCTCACTCTCTCTCTCACTCTCACTCTCTCTCATACAGCCTCTCCCTCTTTCACACACCCACCCTCTTGCACTCTTTGTCCCGCTCCCTCTGGCACTCTCTCTCCCTCTCGCACTCACTCTTGCTCCCTCTCGTTCTCACTCTCCCTCCCTCTCTTGCACCCACTCTCCCTCCCTCTTGCACTCACGCTCCCTCTCTCTCGCACTCACTCTCCCTCTTTCTCGCACTTACTCTCCCTCTCTCTCGCACTCACTCTCCCACTCTCTCGCACTCACTCTCCCACCCTCTCGCACTCAGTCTCCCTCCCCCCCGTGCTCACTTTCCATCCCTCTCGCACTCACTCTCCCTCCCTCTCGCACTCACTCTCCCACCCTCTAGAACTCACTCTCCCTCCCTCTCGCACTCACTCTCCCTTCCTCTCGCACTCACTCTCCCTCCCTCTCGCACTCACTCTCCCTCCCTCTCGCACTCACTCTCCCTCCCTCTTGCACTCAATCACTTTTCCTCTCGCACTCACTCTGCTTCACTCTCGCACTCACTCTGCCTCTCTCTCGCACTCACTTTCCCTTCCTCTCGCACTCAGTCTCCCTCCCTCTCTCTCACTCACTCTCCCACCCTTTCGCACTCACTCTCCCACACTCTCGCACTCACTCTCCCACCCTCTTGCGTTCACTCTCCGACCCTCTCGCACTCTCTCTCCCACCCTCTCGCACTCACTCTCCCTCCCTCTCACACTCACTCTCCCACCCTCTAGAACTCACTCTCCCACCCTCTCGCACTCAATCTCCCTTTCTCTCGCACTCACTCTCCCTCCCTCTCGCACTCACACTCCCTCCGTCTCGCACTCACTCTCCCTCCCTCTCGCACTCACTCTCCATCCCTCTCGCACTCACTCTCCCACACTCTTGCACTCACTCTCCCATACTCTCGCAGTCACTCTCCCTCCCTCTTGTGCTCGCTCTCCCACCCTCTCGCAATCACTCTCCCCACTCTCGTACTTACTCTCTTTCCCTGTCGCACTCACTCTCTTTCCCTCTCGCAATCTCTCTCTTCTCCTCTCGCACTCAGTTTGCCTCACTCTCGCACTCACTCTGCCTCTCTGTTGCACTCACTCTACCCCCTTCTCTCACACTCACTCTCTCTCCCTCTCTTGCACTCACTCTCTCCCTATCTCGCACAGTCACACTCTCTATCTTTCTCACACGCTGACTCACTCTCCCTGTCTCACACTCTCACATTATACTATCTCCCTCTCGCACTCACTCTCCCTCCCTCTTGCACTCACTCTCCCTCCCTCTCGCACACACACTCCCCTCTCGCACTCACTCTCCCTTCCTCTCGCACTCACTCTCCCTTCCTCTCGCACTCACTCTCCCTTCCTCTCGCACTCACTCTCTCTCCCTCTCGCACTCACTCTCCCTGTCTCTCACTCTCACCATTACTCTATCTCACTGTCTGTCTCTCAAAATCTCACTCATGTGCTCTCTCTCAGACTCACTCTATCATACACTCTCTATCTCCCTCACACTCACTCTCTCTCTCACTCTCTCTCACTCTCTCTCTCACTCTCACTCTCTCTCATAGAGCCTCTCCCTCTTTCACACTTCCTCCCTCTCGCACTCTTTCTCCTGCTCCCTCTTGCACTCTCTCTCCCTCTCGCACTCACTCTTGCTCCCTCTCGTTCTCGCTCTCCCTCCCTCTCTTGCAACAACTCTCCCTCCCTCTTGCACTCACGCTCCCTCTCTCTCACACTCACTCTCCCTCTTTCTCGCACTTACTCTCCCTCTCTCTCGCACTCACTCTCCCACTCTCTCGCACTCATCTCCCTCCCCCACGTGCTCACTCTCCATCCCTCTCGCACTCACTCTCCCTCCCTCTCGCACTCACTCTCCCACCCTCTAGACCTCACTCTCCCTCCCTCTCGCACTCACTCTCCCTTCCTCTCGCACTCACTCTCCCTCCCTCTCGCACTCACTCTCCCTCCCTCTCGCACTCACTCTCCCTCCCTCTTGCACTCACTCACTTTTCCTCTCGCACTCACTCTGCTTCACTCTCGCACTCACTCTGCCTCTCTCTCGCACTCACTTTCCCTTCCTCTCGCACTCAGTCTCCCTCCCTCTCTCTCACTCACTCTCCCACCCTTTCGCACTCACTCTCCCACACTCTCGCACTCACTCTCCAACCCTCTTGCGTTCACTTTCCGACCCTCTCGCACTCTCTCTCCCACCCTCTCGCACTCACTCTCCCCCCTCTCGCACTCACTCTCCCTCCCTCTCGCACTCAGTCTCCTGCACTCTCGCACTCACTCTCCCACCCTCTCATGCTCACTCTCCCACCCTCTCGCACTCATTCTCTACCTCCCTCTCTTGTACTCACTCTCCCTCCCTCTCGCACTCACTCTCTTTCCCTCTCGCACTCACTCTGCCTCACTCTCGCACTTCATCTGCCTCTCTCTCGCCCTCACTCTGCCCCCATCTCTCACACTCACTCTCTCCCTCTTGCACTCATTCTCCCACTCTCTCATACTCACTCTCCCTCCATCTCGCACTCACTCTCCCTCCCTCTCTTGCACAGTCGGTCTCTATCTTTCACTCTCACACACTGACTCTCTCTCTCTGTCTCTGTCTCCTGTTGTCTCAGTCTCTCTCGCTGTCTCTCTTGCTCTCACTCTTGCGCTCTCTCAATCGATCTCTCTCGCCCTCTATCTTTCTCTCTCTCATGCTCATTCTCTCACACTCATTCTCTGTCACAGTCAATCTCCGTCTCACCATCACTGTCTCTCACTCTCACTATCACGTTCTCGCATACACACACTGTCTGTCTGTCTCTCTCATCACCTCACTCATATGCTCTCTCTCTCTCTCACATACTGCCTCTATCGTGCACACTCACTCTCTCACTCTCAGTCTCTCTCTCACTATGTATCTCTGTCACGCACACACCCGCTCCCTCTTGCACTTTCTCTCCCTCCCTCTCGCACTCACTCGCCCTCCCTCTCACACTCACTCTCCCTCCCTGTCGCACTCAGTCTGCCTCTCTCTCGCACTCACTCTCCACCCATCTCTCGCACTCACTCTCTCTCCCTCTCTTGCACTCACTCTCTCCCTATCTAGCACAGTCACACTCTCTATCTTTCTCTCTTACACACTGAATCTCTCTCCCTGTCTCATACTCTCTCATCATACTCTCTCCCTCTCGCACTCACTCTCTCTCCCTCTCGCACTCACACTCCCTCCCTCTCGCACTCTCTCTCCCTCCCTCTCGCTCTCACTCTCCTTCCCTCTCGCACTCACTGTCCCTCCCTCTCGTACTCACTCTCCCACCCTCTTGCACTCACTCTCCCTCCCTCTCGCACTCAAACACCCTCCCTCACGCACTCACTCTCTCACCATCTCACTCTCCTCGCTCTCGCACTTACTCTCCCTCCCTCTCGCACTCAATCTGCCTCTCTCTCGCACTCACTCTCCACCCATCTCTCGCACTCACTCTCTCTCCCTCTCTTGCACTCACTCTCTCCCTATCTCGCACAGTCACACTCTCTATCTTTTTCTCTTACACACTGAATCTATCTCCCTGTCTCATACTCTCATATCATACTCTCTCCCTCTCGCACTCACTCTCTCTCCCTCTCGCACCCACTCTCCCTTCCTCTCGCACTCACTTTCCCTTCCTCTCGCACTCAGTCTTCTTCCTCTCGCACTCACTCTCCCTCACTCTCGCACTCACTCTCCCTCCCTCTTGCACTCACTCTTCCTCCCTCTCGCACTCACTCTCCCTCCCTCTTGCATTCAGTCTCCCTCCCTTTCGCACTCACTCTACTACACTCTCGCACTCTCTCTCCCACCCTCTCACGCTCACACTCCCACCCTCTCGCACTCACTCTCCCACCCTCTCGCACTCACTCTCCCACCCTCTCAAACTCACTGTCCCTCCCTCTCACACTCAATCACCCTCCCTTTCGCACTCACTCTCCCTCCCTAACGCACTCAATCTCCCTCCCTCACGCATACACCCTCCCACCCTCTCGCACTCACTCTCCTTTTCTCTCGCACTCACTCTCCCTCCCTCTCGCATTCACTCTCCCACCCTCTCACATGCACTCTCTCTCCCGCTCGCACTCGCTCTCCCTGCCTCTCGCACTGACTCTTCTTCCCTCTCGCACTCACTCTCCCTCCCTCTTGCACTCACTCTCCCTCACTTTCGCACTCACTCTCCTGCACTCTCGCACTCACTCTCCCACCCTGTAATGCTCACCCTCCCACCCTCTCGCACTCACTCTCCCCCCTCTCGCACTAACTCTCTCACCATCTCACTCTCCCCGCTCTCGCACTCACTCTCCCTCCCTCCCTCTCGCAGTCACTCTGCCTCACTCTCGCACTCAGTCTGCCTCTCTCTCGTACTCACTCTCCACCCATCTCTCACACACACTCTCTCTCCCTCTCTTGCACTCACTCTCTCCCTATCTCGCACAGTCACACTATCTATCTTTCTCTCTCACACACTCATTCTCTCTCCCTGTCTCACACTCTCACATCATACTCTCTCCCTGTCACACTCACTCTCCCTCCCTTTCGCAGTCACTCTCCCTCCCTCTCGCACTCACTCTCCATCCCTCTCGCACTCACTCTCCCTCCCTCTCGCACTCACTTTCCCTCCCTCCCGCACTCAGTCTCCATCCCTCTCGCACTCACTCTCCCTCCCTCTCACACTCACTCTCCCACCCTCTAGAACTCACTCTCCCACCCTCTCGCACTCAATCTCCCTTCCTCTCGCACTCACTCTCCCTCCCTCTCGCACTCACACACTCTCCATCTCGTACTCACTCTCCCTCCCTCTCGCACTCACTCTCCATCCCTCTCGCACTCACTCTCCCTCCCTCTCGCACTCACTCTCCCTCCCTCCCGCACTCACTCTCCATCCCTCTCGCACTTACTCTCCATCCCTCTCGCACTCACTCTCCCACCCTCTCGCACTCACTCTCCCACACTCTCGCACTCACTCTCCCATACTCTCGCAGTCACTCTCCCTCCCTCTTGTGCTCGCTCTCCCACCCTCTCGCAATCACTCTCCCCACTCTCGTACTTACTCTCTTTCCCTGTCGCACTCACTCTCTTTCCCTCTCGCAATCTCTCTCTTCTCCTCTCGCACTCAGTTTGCCTCACTCTCGCACTCACTCTGCCTCTCTGTTGCACTCACTCTACCCCCTTCTCTCACACTCACTCTCTCTCCCTCTCTTGCACTCATTCTCTCCCTATCTCGCACAGTCACACTCTCTATCTTTCTCACACGCTGACTCACTCTCCCTGTCTCACACTCTCACATTATACTATCTCCCTCTCGCACTCACTCTCCCTCCCTCTTGCACTCACTCTCCCTCCCTCTCGCACTCACACTCCCCTCTCGCACTCACTCTCCCTTCTTCTCGCATTCACTCTCCCTTCCTCTCGCACTCACTCTCCCATCCCTCTCGCACTCACTCTCCCATCCCTCTCGCTCTCACTCTCCCACCCTGTCGCACTCACTCTCCTCCCTCTTGCTCTTACTCTCACCATTACTCTATCTCACTGTCTGTCTCTCAAAATCTCACTCATGTGCTCTCTCTCAGACTCACTCTATCATACACTCTCTATCTCCCTCACACTCACTCTCTCTTTCACTCTCTCTCTCACTCTCTCTCTCACTCTCACTCTCTCTCATACAGCCTCTCCCTCTTTCACACACCCTCCCTCTTGCACTCTTTGTCCCGCTCCCTCTGGCACTCTCTCTCCCTCTCGCACTCACTCTTGCTCCCTCTCGTTCTCACTCTCCCTCCCTCTCTTGCACCCACTCTCCCTCCCTCTTGCACTCACGCTCCCTCTCTCTCGCACTCACTCTCCCTCTTTCTCGCACTTACTCTCCCTCTCTCTCGCACTCACTCTCCCACTCTCTCGCACTCACTCTCCCACCCTCTCGCACTCAGTCTCCCTCCCCCCCGTGCTCACTTTCCATCCCTCTCGCACTCACTCTCCCTCCCTCTCGCACTCACTCTCCCACCCTCTAGAACTCACTCTCCCTCCCTCTCGCACTCACTCTCCCTTCCTCTCGCACTCACTCTCCCTCCCTCTCGCACTCACTCTCCCTCCCTCTCGCACTCACTCTCCCTCCCTCTTGCACTCACTCACTTTTCCTCTCGCACTCACTCTGCTTCACTCTCGCACTCACTCTGCCTCTCTCTCGCAATCACTTTCCCTTCCTCTCGCACTCAGTCTCCCTCCCTCTCTCTCACTCACTCTCCCACCCTTTCGCACTCACTCTCCCACACTCTCGCACTCACTCTCCAACCCTCTTGCGTTCACTTTCCGACCCTCTCGCACTCTCTCTCCCACCCTCTCGCACTCACTCTCCCCCCTCTCGCACTCACTCTCCCTCACTCTTGCACTCACTCACTTTCCCTCTCGCACTCACTCTGCCTCACTCTCGCACTCACTCTGCCTCACTCTCGCAGTCACTCTCCCACCCTCTTGCGTTCACTCTCCGACCCTCTCGCACTCAGTCTCCCTCCCTCTCTCGCACTCACTCTCCCACTCTCTCGCAGTCACTCTCCCACCCTCTTGCGTTCACTCTCCGACCCTCTCGCACTCTCTCTCCCACCCTCTCGCACTCACTCTCCCCCCTCTCGCACTCACTCTCCCTCCCTCTCACACTCACTCTCCCACCCTCTAGAACTCACTCTCCCACCCTCTCGCACTCAATCTCCCTTCCTCTCGCACTCACTCACCCTCCCTCTCGCACTCACACTCCCTCCGTCTCGCACTCACTCTCCCTCCCTCTCGCACTCACTCTCCATCCCTCTCGCACTCACTCTCCCTCCCTCTCGCACTCACTCTCCCACCCTCTCGCACTCACTCTCCCACACTCTTGCACTCACTCTCCCATACTCTCGCAGTCACTCTCTCTCCCTCTTGTGCTCGCTCTCCCACCCTCTCGCAATCACTCTCCCCACTCTAGTACTTACTCTCTTTCCCTGTCGCACTCACTTTGCAATCTCTCTCTTCTCCTCTCGCACTCAGTTTGCCTCACTCTCGCACTCACTCTGCCTCTCTGTTGCACTCACTCTACCCCCTTCTCTCACACTCACTCTCTCTCCCTCTCTTGCACTCACTCTCTCCCTATCTCGCACAGTCACACTCTCTATCTTTCTCACACGCTGACTCACTCTCCCTGTCTCACACTCTCACATTATACTATCTCCCTCTCGCACTCACTCTCCCTCCCTCTTGCACTCACTCTCCCTCCCTCTCGCACACACACTCCCCTCTCGCACTCACTCTCCCTTCCTCTCGCACTCACTCTCCCTTCCTCTCGCACTCACTCTCCCTTCCTCTCGCACTCACTCTCTCTCCCTCTCGCACTCACTCTCCCTGTCTCTCACTCTCACCATTACTCTATCTCACTGTCTGTCTCTCAAAATCTCACTCATGTGCTCTCTCTCAGACTCACTCTATCATACACTCTCTATCTCCCTCACACTCACACTCTCTCTCTCACTCTCTCTCTCACTCTCTCTCTCACTCTCACTCTCTCTCATAGAGCCTCTCCCTCTTTCACACTTCCTCCCTCTCGCACTCTTTCTCCTGCTCCCTCTTGCACTCTCTCTCCCTCTCGCACTCACTCTTGCTCCCTCTCGTTCTCACTCTCCCTCCCTCTCTTGCAACAACTCTCCCTGCCTCTTGCACTCACGCTCCCTCTCTCTCACACTCACTCTCCCTCTTTCTCGCACTTACTCTCCCTCTCTCTCGCACTCACTCTCCCACTCTCTCGCACTCATCTCCCTCCCCCACGTGCTCACTCTCCATCCCTCTCGCACTCACTCTCCCTCCCTCTCGCACTCACTCTCCCACCCTCTAGACCTCACTCTCCCTCCCTCTCGCACTCACTCTCCCTTCCTCTCGCACTCACTCTCCCTCCCTCTCGCACTCACTCTCCCTCCCTCTCGCACTCACTCTCCCTCCCTCTTGCACTCACTCACTTTTCCTCTCGCACTCACTCTGCTTCACTCTCGCACTCACTCTGCCTCTCTCTCGCACTCACTTTCCCTTCCTCTCGCACTCAGTCTCCCTCCCTCTCTCTCACTCACTCTCCCACCCTTTCGCACTCACTCTCCCACACTCTCGCACTCACTCTCCAACCCTCTTGCGTTCACTTTCCGACCCTCTCGCACTCTCTCTCCCACCCTCTCGCACTCACTCTCCCCCCTCTCGCACTCACTCTCCCTCCCTCTCGCATTCAGTCTCCTGCACTCTCGCATTCACTCTCCCACCCTCTCATGCTCACTCTCCCACCCTCTCGCACTCATTCTCTACCTCCCTCTCTTGTACTCACTCTCCCTCCCTCTCGCACTCACTCTCTTTCCCTCTCGCACTCACTCTGCCTCACTCTCGCACTTCATCTGCCTCTCTCTCGCCCTCACTCTGCCCCCATCTCTCACACTCACTCTCTCCCTCTCGCACTCATTCTCCTACTCTCTCATACTCACTCTCCCTCCATCTCGCACTCACTCTCCTTCCCTCTCTTGCACAGTCAGTCTCTATCTTTCTCTCTCACACACTGACTCTCTCTCTCTGTCTCTGTCTCCTGTTGTCTCAGTCTCTCTCGCTGTCTCTCTTGCTCTCACTCTTGCGCTCTCTCAATCGATCTCTCTCGCCCTCTATCTTTCTCTCTCTCATGCTCATTCTCTCACACTCATTCTCTGTCACAGTCAATCTCCGTCTCACCATCACTGTCTCTCACTCTCACTATCACGTTCTCGCATACACACACTGTCTGTCTGTCTCTCTCATCACCTCACTCATATGCTCTCTCTCTCTCTCACATACTGCCTCTATCGTGCACACTCACTCTCTCTCTCACTCTCAGTCTCTCTCTCACTATGTATCTCTGTCACGCACCACACCCGCTCCCTCTTGCACTTTCTCTCCCTCCCTCTCGCACTCACTCGCCCTCCCTCTCACACTCACTCTCCCTCCCTGTCGCACTCAGTCTGCCTCTCTCTCGCACTCACTCTCCACCCATCTCTCGCACTCACTCTCTCTCCCTCTCTTGCACTCACTCTCTCCCTATCTAGCACAGTCACACTCTCTATCTTTCTCTCTTACACACTGAATCTCTCTCCCTGTCTCATACTCTCTCATCATATTCTCTCCCTCTCGCACTCACTCTCCCTCCCTCTTGCATTCAGTCTCCCTCCCTTTCGCACTCACTCTACTACACTCTCGCACTCTCTCTCCCACCCTCTCACGCTCACACTCCCACCCTCTCGCACTCACTCTCCCACCCTCTCGCACTCACTCTCCCACCCTCTCAAACTCACTGTCCCTCCCTCTCACACTCAATCACCCTCCCTTTCGCACTCACTCTCCCTCCCTAAAGCACTCAATCTCCCTCCCTCACGCATACACCCTCCCACCCTCTCGCACTCACTTTCCTTTTCTCTCGCACTCACTCTCCCTCCCTCTCGCATTCACTCTCCCACCCTCTCACATGCACTCTCTCTCCCTCTCGCACTCGCTCTCCCTGCCTCTCGCACTGACTCTTCCTCCCTCTCGCACTCACTCTCCCTCCATTTCGCACTCACTTTCCTTCCCTCTCGCACTCACTCTCCCTCCCTCTCTCGCACTCACTCAACCTCCTCTCTTGCACTCACGCTCCCTCCCTCTCTCGCACTAACTCTCTCTCCCTATCTTGCACCGTCACACTCTCTATCTTTCTCTCTCACACACTGACTCTCTCTCCCTGTCTCACACTCTCACATTATACTCTCTCCCTCTCGCACTCACTCTCCCTCCCTCTTGCACTCACTCTCCCTCACTTTCGCACTCGCTCTCCTACACTCTCGCACTCACTCTCCCACCCTGTAACGCTCACCCTCCCACCCTCTCGCACTCATTCTCTACCTCCCTCTCTTGTACTCACTCTCCCTCCCTCTCGCACTCACTCTCTTTCCCTCTCGCACTCACTCTGCCTCACTCTCGCACTTCATCTGCCTCTCTCTCGCCCTCACTCTGCCCCCATCTCTCACACTCACTCTCTCCCTCTCGCACTCATTCTCCCACTCTCTCATACTCACTCTCCCTCCATCTCGCACTCACTCTCCCTCCCTCTCTTGCACAGTCAGTCTCTATCTTTCTCTCTCACACACTGACTCTCTCTCTCTGTCTCTGTCTCCTGTTGTCTCAGTCTCTCTCGCTGTCTCTCTTGCTCTCACTCTTGCGCTCTCTCAATCGATCTCTCTCGCCCTCTATCTTTCTCTCTCTCATGCTCATTCTCTCACACTCATTCTCTGTCACAGTCAATCTCCGTCTCACCATCACTGTCTCTCACTCTCACTATCACGTTCTCGCATACACACACTGTCTGTCTGTCTCTCTCATCACCTCACTCATATGCTCTCTCTCTCTCTCACATACTGCCTCTATCGTGCACACTCACTCTCTCTCTCACTATGTATCTCTGTCACGCACACACCCGCTCCCTCTTGCACTTTCTCTCCCTCCCTCTCGCACTCACTTGCCCTCCCTCTCACACTCACTCTCCCTCCCTGTCGCACTCAGTCTACCTCTCTCTCGCACTCACTCTCCCACCCTCTCGCACTCAATCTCCCTTTCTCTCGCACTCACTCTCCCTCCCTCTCGCACTCATTCTCCCACACTCTCGCACTCACTCTCCCTCCCTCTCGCACACACTCTTCCTCCCTCTCTTGCACAGTCACAGTCTCTATCTTTCTCTCTCACACACTGACTCTCTCTCTCTGTCTCTGTCTCCCGTTGTCTCAGTCTCTCTCGCTGTCTCTCTTGCTCTCACTCTTGCACTCTCTCATTCGATCTCTCTCGCACTCTATCTTTCTCTCTCTCATGCTCATTCTCTCACACTCATTCTCTGTCACAGTCAATCTCCGTCTCACCATCACTGTCTCTCACTATCACTATCACGTTCTCGCATCCACTCACTGTCTGTCTGTCTCTCTCATAACCTCACTCATATGCTCTCCCTCTCTCACATACTGCCTCTATCGCGCACACTCACACTCTCTCTCTCACTCTCACTCTCTCACTATGGATCTCTGTCACGCACACACCCTCTCCCTCTTGCGCTTTCTCTCCCTCCCTCTCGCACTCACTCGCCCTCCCTCTCACACTTAATCTCCCTCCCTGTCGCAGTCACTCTCCCACCCTCTTGCGTTCACACTCCGACCCTCTCGCACTCACCCTCCCCCCTCTCGCACTCACTCTCCCTCCCTCTTGCACTCGCTCACTTTCCCTCTCGCACTCACTCTGCCTCACTCTCGAACTCACTCTGCCTCACTCTCGCACTCACTTTCCTTTCCTCTCGCACTCAGTCTCCCTCCCTCTCTCGCACTCACTCTCCCACCCTTTCGCACTCACTCTCCCACACTCTCGCAGTCACTCTCCCACCCTCTTGCGTTCACTCTCCGACCCTCTCGCACTCTCTCTCCCACCCTCTCGCACTCACTCTCCCCCCTCTCGCACTCACTCTCCCACCCTCTCGCACTCAATCTCCCTTCCTCTCACACTCACTCTCCCTCCCTCTCGCACTCACTCTCCCTCCCTCTCGCACTCACTCTCCCTCCCTCTCGCACTCACTCTCCCTCCCTCTCGCACTCACTCTCCCTCCCTCTCACACTCACTCTCCCTCCCTCTCTCGCACTCACTTAACCTCCCTCTCTCGCACTCACTCTCCCTCCCTCGCACTCACTCTCCCTCCCTCTCGCACTCACTCTCTTTCCCTCTCGCACTCACTCTGCTTCACTCTCGCACTTCATCTGCCTCTCTCTCGCGCTCACTCTCCCCCCATCTCTCACACTCACTCTCTCTCCCTCTCGCACTCAATCTCTCACCCTCTCGCACTCTCTCTCCCCCGTCTCGCACTCACTCTCCCTCACTCTTGCACTCACTCACTTTCCCTCTCGCACTCACTCTGCCTCACTCTCGCACTCACTCTGCCTCACTCTCGCAGTCACTCTCCCACCCTCTTGCGTTCACTCTCCGACCCTCTCGCACTCAGTCTCCCTCCCTCTCTCGCACTCACTCTCCCTTCCTCTCGCACTCACTCTCCCTCCCTCTCGCACTCACTCTCCCTCCCTCTTGCACTCACTCTCCCTCCCTCTCGCAGTCACTCTCCCTCCCTCTCACACTCACTCTCCCTCCCTCTCTCGCACTCACTCTACCTCCCTCTCTCGCACTCACTCTCCTTCCCTCTCGCACTCACTCTCTTTCCCTCTCGCACTCACTCTGCCTCACTCTCGCACTTCATCTGCCTCTCTCTCGCCCTCACTCTCCCCCATCTCTCACACTCACACTCTCTCCCTCTCGCACTCAATCTCTCACCCTCTCGCACTCACTTCCCTCTCTCTCGCACTCATTCTCCCACACTCTCGCACTCACTCTCCCTCCCTCTCGCACACACTCTTCCTCCCTCTCTTGCACAGTCACAGTCTCTATCTTTCTCTCTCACACACTGACTCTCTCTCTCTGTCTCTGTCTCCCGTTGTCTCAGTCTCTCTCGCTGTCTCTCTTGCTCTCACTCTTGCACTCTCTCATTCGATCTCTCTCGCACTCTATCTTTCTCTCTCTCATGCTCATTCTCTCACACTCATTCTCTGTCACAGTCAATCTCCGTCTCACCATCACTGTCTCTCACTATCACTATCACGTTCTCGCATACACTCACTGTCTGTCTGTCTCTCTCATAACCTCACTCATATGCTCTCCCTCTCTCACATACTGCCTCTATCGCGCACACTCACACTCTCTCTCTCACTCTCACTCTCTCTCTCACTATGGATCTCTGTCACGCACACACCCTCTCCCTCTTGCGCTTTCTCTCCCTCCCTCTCGCACTCACTCGCCCTCCCTCTCACACTTAATCTCCCTCCCTGTCGCAGTCACTCTCCCACCCTCTTGCGTTCACACTCCGACCCTCTCGCACTCACCCTCCCCCCTCTCGCACTCACTCTCCCTCCCTCTTGCACTCGCTCACTTTCCCTCTCGCACTCACTCTGCCTCACTCTCGAACTCACTCTGCCTCACTCTCGCACTCACTTTCCTTTCCTCTCGCACTCAGTCTCCCTCCCTCTCTCGCACTCACTCTCCCACCCTTTCGCACTCACTCTCCCACACTCTCGCAGTCACTCTCCCACCCTCTTGCGTTCACTCTCCGACCCTCTCGCACTCTCTCTCCCACCCTCTCGCACTCACTCTCCCCCCTCTCGCACTCACTCTCCCACCCTCTCGCACTCAATCTCCCTTCCTCTCACACTCACTCTCCCTCCCTCTCGCACTCACTCTCCCTCCTTCTCGCACTCACTCTCCCTCCCTCTCGCACTCACTCTCCCTCCCTCTCACACTCACTCTCCCTCCCTCTCTCGCACTCACTTAACCTCCCTCTCTCGCACTCACTCTCCCTCCCTCGCACTCACTCTCCCTCCCTCTCGCACTCACTCTCTTTCCCTCTCGCACTCACTCTGCTTCACTCTCGCACTTCATCTGCCTCTCTCTCGCGCTCACTCTCCCCCCATCTCTCACACTCACTCTCTCTCCCTCTCGCACTCAATCTCTCACCCTCTCGCACTCTCTCTCCCCCGTCTCGCACTCACTCTCCCTCACTCTTGCACTCACTCACTTTCCCTCTCGCACTCACTCTGCCTCACTCTCGCACTCACTCTGCCTCACTCTCGCAGTCACTCTCCCACCCTCTTGCGTTCACTCTCCGACCCTCTCGCACTCAGTCTCCCTCCCTCTCTCGCACTCACTCTCCCTTCCTCTCGCACTCACTCTCCCTCCCTCTCGCACTCACTCTCCCTCCCTCTTGCACTCACTCTCCCTCCCTCTCGCAGTCACTCTCCCTCCCTCTCACACTCACTCTCCCTCCCTCTCTCGCACTCACTCTACCTCCCTCTCTCGCACTCACTCTCCTTCCCTCTCGCACTCACTCTCTTTCCCTCTCGCACTCACTCTGCCTCACTCTCGCACTTCATCTGCCTCTCTCTCGCCCTCACTCTCCCCCATCTCTCACACTCACACTCTCTCCCTCTCGCACTCAATCTCTCACCCTCTCGCACTCACTTCCCTCTCTCTCGCACTCATTCTCCCACACTCTCGCACTCACTCTCCCTCCCTCTCGCACACACTCTTCCTCCCTCTCTTGCACAGTCACAGTCTCTATCTTTCTCTCTCACACACTGACTCTCTCTCTCTGTCTCTGTCTCCCGTTGTCTCAGTCTCTCTCGCTGTCTCTCTTGCTCTCACTCTTGCACTCTCTCATTCGATCTCTCTCGCACTCTATCTTTCTCTCTCTCATGCTCATTCTCTCACACTCATTCTCTGTCACAGTCAATCTCCGTCTCACCATCACTGTCTCTCACTATCACTATCACGTTCTCGCATACACTCACTGTCTGTCTGTCTCTCTCATAACCTCACTCATATGCTCTCCCTCTCTCACATACTGCCTCTATCGCGCACACTCACACTCTCTCTCTCACTCTCACTCTCTCTCTCACTATGGATCTCTGTCACGCACACACCCTCTCCCTCTTGCGCTTTCTCTCCCTCCCTCTCGCACTCACTCGCCCTCCCTCTCACACTTAATCTCCCTCCCTGTCGCAGTCACTCTCCCACCCTCTTGCGTTCACACTCCGACCCTCTCGCACTCACCCTCCCCCCTCTCGCACTCACTCTCCCTCCCTCTTGCACTCGCTCACTTTCCCTCTCGCACTCACTCTGCCTCACTCTCGAACTCACTCTGCCTCACTCTCGCACTCACTTTCCTTTCCTCTCGCACTCAGTCTCCCTCCCTCTCTCGCACTCACTCTCCCACCCTTTCGCACTCACTCTCCCACACTCTCGCAGTCACTCTCCCACCCTCTTGCGTTCACTCTCCGACCCTCTCGCACTCTCTCTCCCACCCTCTCGCACTCACTCTCCCCCCTCTCGCACTCACTCTCCCACCCTCTCGCACTCAATCTCCCTTCCTCTCACACTCACTCTCCCTCCCTCTCGCACTCACTCTCCCTCCTTCTCGCACTCACTCTCCCTCCCTCTCGCACTCACTCTCCCTCCCTCTCGCACTCACTCTCCCTCCCTCTCACACTCACTCTCCCTCCCTCTCTCGCACTCACTTAACCTCCCTCTCTCGCACTCACTCTCCCTCCCTCGCACTCACTCTCCCTCCCTCTCGCACTCACTCTCTTTCCCTCTCGCACTCACTCTGCTTCACTCTCGCACTTCATCTGCCTCTCTCTCGCACTCACTCTCCCCCCATCTCTCACACTCACTCTCTCTCCCTCTCGCACTCAATCTCTCACCCTCTCGCACTCTCTCTCCCCCCTCTCGCACTCACTCTCCCTCACTCTTGCACTCACTCACTTTCCCTCTCGCACTCACTCTGCCTCACTCTCGCACTCACTCTGCCTCACTCTCGCAGTCACTCTCCCACCCTCTTGCGTTCACTCTCCGACCCTCTCGCACTCAGTCTCCCTCCCTCTCTCGCACTCACTCTCCCACTCTCTCGCAGTCACTCTCCCACCCTCTTGCGTTCACTCTCCGACCCTCTCGCACTCTCTCTCCCACCCTCTCGCACTCACTCTCCCCCCTCTCGCACTCACTCTCCCACCCTCTCGCACTCAATCTCCCTTCCTCTCGCACTCACTCTCCCTCCCTCTCGCACTCACACTCCCTCCGTCTCGCACTCACTCTCCCTCCCTCTCGCACTCACTCTCCCTCCCTCTCACACTCACTCTCCCTCCCTCTCTCGCACTCACTCTACCTCCCTCTCTCGCACTCACTCTCCCTCCCTCTCGCACTCACTCTCTTTCCCTCTTGCACTCACTCTGCCTCACTCTCGCACTTCATCTGCCTCTCTCTCGCCCTCACTCTCCCCCCATCTCTCACACTCACACTCTCTCCCTCTCGCACTCAATCTCTCACCCTCTCGCACTCACTTCCCTCCCTCTCGCACTCATTCTCCCACACTCTCGCACTCACTCTCCCTCCCTCTCGCACACACTCTTCCTCCCTCTCTTGCACAGTCACAGTCTCTATCTTTCTCTCTCACACACTGACTCTCTCTCTCTGTCTCTGTCTCCCGTTGTCTCAGTCTCTCTCGCTGTCTCTCTTGCTCTCACTCTTGCACTCTCTCATTCGATCTCTCTCGCGCTCTATCTTTCTCTCTCTCATGCTCATTCTCTCACACTCATTCTCTGTCACAGTCAATCTCCGTCTCACCATCACTGTCTCTCACTATCACTATCACGTTCTCGCATACTCTCACTGTCTGTCTGTCTCTCTCATAACCTCACTCATATGCTCTCCCTCTCTCACATACTGCCTCTATCGCGCACACTCACACTCTCTCTCTCACTCTCACTCTCTCTCTCACTATGGATCTCTGTCACGCACACACCCTCTCCCTCTTGCGCTTTCTCTCCCTCCCTCTCGCACTCACTCGCCCTCCCTCTCACACTTAATCTCCCTCCCTGTCGCAGTCACTCTCCCACCCTCTTGCGTTCACACTCCGACCCTCTCGCACTCACCCTCCCCCCTCTCGCACTCACTCTCCCTCCCTCTTGCACTCGCTCACTTTCCCTCTCGCACTCACTCTGCCTCACTCTCGAACTCACTCTGCCTCACTCTCGCACTCACTTTCCTTTCCTCTCGCACTCAGTCTCCCTCCCTCTCTCGCACTCACTCTCCCACCCTTTCGCACTCACTCTCCCACACTCTCGCAGTCACTCTCCCACCCTCTTGCGTTCACTCTCCGACCCTCTCGCACTCTCTCTCCCACCCTCTCGCACTCACTCTCCCCCCTCTCGCACTCACTCTCCCACCCTCTCGCACTCAATCTCCCTTCCTCTCACACTCACTCTCCCTCCCTCTCGCACTCACTCTCCCTCCTTCTCGCACTCACTCTCCCTCCCTCTCGCACTCACTCTCCCTCCCTCTCGCACTCACTCTCCCTCCCTCTCACACTCACTCTCCCTCCCTCTCTCGCACTCACTTAACCTCCCTCTCTCGCACTCACTCTCCCTCCCTCGCACTCACTCTCCCTCCCTCTCGCACTCACTCTCTTTCCCTCTCGCACTCACTCTGCTTCACTCTCGCACTTCATCTGCCTCTCTCTCGCACTCACTCTCCCCCCATCTCTCACACTCACTCTCTCTCCCTCTCGCACTCAA
The DNA here is from genome assembly GCA_026770705.1 of Isurus oxyrinchus. Classification (NCBI taxonomy): domain Eukaryota; kingdom Metazoa; phylum Chordata; class Chondrichthyes; order Lamniformes; family Lamnidae; genus Isurus; species Isurus oxyrinchus. Next base: position 59,258,907 of record JANJGN010000017.1, on the reverse strand, counting down.
TCTCTCACCCTCTCGCACTCTCTCTCCCCCCTCTCGCACTCACTCTCCCTCACTCTTGCACTCACTCACTTTCCCTCTCGCACTCACTCTGCCTCACTCTCGCACTCACTCTGCCTCACTCTCGCAGTCACTCTCCCACCCTCTTGCGTTCACTCTCCGACCCTCTCGCACTCAGTCTCCCTCCCTCTCTCGCACTCACTCTCCCACTCTCTCGCAGTCACTCTCCCACCCTCTTGCGTTCACTCTCCGACCCTCTCGCACTCTCTCTCCCACCCTCTCGCACTCACTCTCCCCCCTCTCGCACTCACTCTCCCACCCTCTCGCACTCAATCTCCCTTCCTCTCGCACTCACTCTCCCTCCCTCTCGCACTCACACTCCCTCCGTCTCGCACTCACTCTCCCTCCCTCTCGCACTCACTCTCCCTCCCTCTCACACTCACTCTCCCTCCCTCTCTCGCACTCACTCTACCTCCCTCTCTCGCACTCACTCTCCCTCCCTCTCGCACTCACTCTCTTTCCCTCTTGCACTCACTCTGCCTCACTCTCGCACTTCATCTGCCTCTCTCTCGCCCTCACTCTCCCCCCATCTCTCACACTCACACTCTCTCCCTCTCGCACTCAATCTCTCACCCTCTCGCACTCACTTCCCTCCCTCTCGCACTCATTCTCCCACACTCTCGCACTCACTCTCCCTCCCTCTCGCACACACTCTTCCTCCCTCTCTTGCACAGTCACAGTCTCTATCTTTCTCTCTCACACACTGACTCTCTCTCTCTGTCTCTGTCTCCCGTTGTCTCAGTCTCTCTCGCTGTCTCTCTTGCTCTCACTCTTGCACTCTCTCATTCGATCTCTCTCGCGCTCTATCTTTCTCTCTCTCATGCTCATTCTCTCACACTCATTCTCTGTCACAGTCAATCTCCGTCTCACCATCACTGTCTCTCACTATCACTATCACGTTCTCGCATACTCTCACTGTCTGTCTGTCTCTCTCATAACCTCACTCATATGCTCTCCCTCTCTCACATACTGCCTCTATCGCGCACACTCACACTCTCTCTCTCACTCTCACTCTCTCTCTCACTATGGATCTCTGTCACGCACACACCCTTTCCCTCTTGCGCTTTCTCTCCCTCCCTCTCGCACTCACTCGCCCTCCCTCTCACACTTAATCTCCCTCCCTGTCGCAGTCACTCTCCCACCCTCTTGCGTTCACACTCCGACCCTCTCGCACTCACCCTCCCCCCTCTCGCACTCACTCTCCCTCTCTCTTGCACTCGCTCACTTTCCCTCTCGCACTCACTCTGCCTCACTCTCGAACTCACTCTGCCTCACTCTCGCACTCACTTTCCTTTCCTCTCGCACTCAGTCTCCCTCCCTCTCTCGCACTCACTCTCCCACCCTTTCGCACTCACTCTCCCACACTCTCGCAGTCACTCTCCCACCCTCTTGCGTTCACTCTCCGACCCTCTCGCACTCTCTCTCCCACCCTCTCGCACTCACTCTCCCCCCTCTCGCACTCACTCTCCCACCCTCTCGCACTCAATCTCCCTTCCTCTCACACTCACTCTCCCTCCCTCTCGCACTCACTCTCCCTCCCTCTCGCACTCACTCTCCCTCCCTCTCGCACTCACTCTCCCTCCCTCTCGCACTCACTCTCCCTCCCTCTCACACTCACTCTCCCTCCCTCTCTCGCACTCACTTAACCTCCCTCTCTCGCACTCACTCTCCCTCCCTCGCACTCACTCTCCCTCCCTCTCACACTCACTCTCTTTCCCTCTCGCACTCACTCTGCTTCACTCTCGCACTTCATCTGCCTCTCTCTCGCACTCACTCTCCCCCCCATCTCTCACACTCACTCTCTCTCCCTCTCGCACTCAATCTCTCACCCTCTCGCACTCTCTCTCCCCCCTCTCGCACTCACTCTCCCTCACTCTTGCACTCACTCACTTTCCCTCTCGCACTCACTCTGCCTCACTCTCGCACTCACTCTGCCTCACTCTCGCAGTCACTCTCCCACCCTCTTGCGTTCACTCTCCGACCCTCTCGCACTCAGTCTCCCTCCCTCTCTCGCACTCACTCTCCCACTCTCTCGCAGTCACTCTCCCACCCTCTTGCGTTCACTCTCCGACCCTCTCACACTCTCTCTCCCACCCTCTCGCACTCACTCTCCCCCCTCTCGCACTCACTGTCCCTCCGTCTCGCACTCACTCTCCCTCCCTCTCGCACTCACTCTCCCTCCCTCTCACACTCACTCTCCCTCCCTCTCTCGCACTCACTCTACCTCCCTCTCTCGCACTCACTCTCCCTCCCTCTCGCACTCACTCTCTTTCCCTCTTGCACTCACTCTGCCTCACTCTCGCACTTCATCTGCCTCTCTCTCGCCCTCACTCTCCCCCCATCTCTCACACTCACTCTCTCTCCCCCTCGCACTCAATCTCTCACCCTCTCGCACTCACTCTCCCTCCCTCTCGCACTCATTCTCCCACCCTCTTGCACTCACTCTCCCTCCCTCTCGCACTCACTTTCCCTTCCTCTCGCACTCAGTCTCCCTCCCTGTCTTGCACTCACTCTCCCACCCTTTCGCACTCACTCTCCCACACTCTCGCATTCACTCTCCCACCCTCTTGCGTTCACTCTCTTTCCCTCTCGCAATCTCTCTCCCACCCTCTCGCACTCATTCTCCCCCCTCTCGCACTCACTCTCCCACCCTCTCGCACTCAATCTCCCTTCCTCTCGCACTCACTCTCCCTCCCTCTCACACTCACACTCCCTCCATCTCGAACTCACTCTCCCTCCCTCTCGCACTCACTCTCCCTCCCTCTCACACTCACTCTCCCTCCCTCTCTCGCACTCACTCTACCTCCCTCTCTCGCACTCACTCTCCCTCCCTCTCGCACTCATTCTCCCACCCTCTCGCACTCACTCTCCCTCCCTCTCGCACTCATTCTCCCACCCTCTCGCACTCACTCTCCCTCCCTCTCGCACTCACTCTCCCTCCCTCTCTTGCACAGTTACAGTCTCTATCTTTCTCTCTCACACACTGACTCTCTCTCTCTGTCTCTGTCTCCCGTTGTCTCAGTCTCTCTCGCTGTCTCTCTTGCTCTCACTCTTGCGCTCTCTCAATCGATCTCTCTCGCCCTCTATCTTTCTCTCTCTCATGCTCATTCTCTCACACTCTTTCTCTGTCACAGTCAATCTCCGTCTCACCATCACTGTCTCTCACTGTCACTATCGCGTTCTCGCATACACACACTGTCTGTCTGTCTCTCTCATCACCTCACTCATATGCTCTCTCTCTCTCACATGCTGCCTCTATCGCGCACACTCACACTCTCTCTTTCTCACTCTCACTCTCTCTCTCACTATGTATCTCTGTCACGCACACACCCTCTCCCTCTTGCGCTTTCTCTCCCTCCCTCTCGCACTCACTCGCCCTCCCTCTCACACTCACTCTCCCTCCCTGTCGCACCCACTCTCCCTCCCTCTCGCAGTCACTCTCCCACCCTCTTGCGTTCACTCTCCGACCCTCTTGCACTCTCTCTCACACCCTCTCGCACTCACTCTCCCCCCTCTCGCGCTCACTCTCCCTCCCTCTTGCACTCACTCACTTTCCCTCTCGCACTCACTCTGCCTCACTCTCGCACTCACTCTCCCACCCTCTCGCACTCAATCTCCCTTCCTCTCGCACTCACTCTCCCTCCCTCTCGCACTCACACTCCCTCCGTCTCGCACTCACTCTCCCTCCCTCTCGCACTCACTCTCCCTCCCTCTCACACTCACTCTCCCTCCCTCTCTTGCACTCACTCTACCTCCCTCTCTCGCACTCACTCTCCCTCCCTCTCGCACTCACTCTCTTTCCCTCTTGCACTCACTCTGCCTCACTCTCGCACTTCATCTGCCTCTCTCTCGCCCTCACTCTCCCCCCATCTCTCACACTCACTCTCTCTCCCCCTCGCACTCAATCTCTCACCCTCTCGCACTCACTCTCCCTCCCTCTCGCACTCATTCTCCCACCCTCTCGCACTCACTCTCCCTCCCTCTCGCACTCACTTTCCCTTCCTCTCGCACTCAGTCTCCCTCCCTGTCTTGCACTCACTCTCCCACCCTTTCGCACTCACTCTCCCACACTCTCGCATTCACTCTCCCACCCTCTTGCGTTCACTCTCTTTCCCTCTCGCAATCTCTCTCCCACCCTCTCGCACTCATTCTCCCCCCTCTCGCACTCACTCTCCCACCCTCTCGCACTCAATCTCCCTTCCTCTCGCACTCACTCTCCCTCCCTCTCACACTCACACTCCCTCCATCTCGAACTCACTCTCCCTCCCTCTCGCACTCACTCTCCCTCCCTCTCACACTCACTCTCCCTCCCTCTCTCGCACTCACTCTACCTCCCTCTCTCGCACTCACTCTCCCTCCCTCTCGCACTCATTCTCCCACCCTCTCGCACTCACTCTCCCTCCCTCTCGCACTCATTCTCCCACCCTCTCGCACTCACTCTCCCTCCCTCTCGCACTCACTCTCCCTCCCTCTCTTGCACAGTTACAGTCTCTATCTTTCTCTCTCACACACTGACTCTCTCTCTCTGTCTCTGTCTCCCGTTGTCTCAGTCTCTCTCGCTGTCTCTCTTGCTCTCACTCTTGCGCTCTCTCAATCGATCTCTCTCGCCCTCTATCTTTCTCTCTCTCATGCTCATTCTCTCACACTCTTTCTCTGTCACAGTCAATCTCCGTCTCACCATCACTGTCTCTCACTGTCACTATCGCGTTCTCGCATACACACACTGTCTGTCTGTCTCTCTCATCACCTCACTCATATGCTCTCTCTCTCACATACTGCCTCTATCGCGCACACTCACACTCTCTCTCTCTCACTCTCACTCTCTCTCTCACTATGTATCTCTGTCACGCACACACCCTCTCCCTCTTGCGCTTTCTCTCCCTCCCTCTCGCACTCACTCGCCCTCCCTCTCACACTCACTCTCCCTCCCTGTCGCACCCACTCTCCCTCCCTCTCGCAGTCACTCTCCCACCCTCTTGCGTTCACTCTCCGACCCTCTTGCACTCTCTCTCCCACCCTCTCGCACTCACTCTCCCCCCTCTCGCGCTCACTCTCCCTCCCTCTTGCACTCACTCACTTTCCCTCTCGCACTCACTCTGCCTCACTCTCGCACTCACTCTGCCTCTCTCTCGCACTCACTTTCCCTTCCTCTCGCACTCAGTCTCCCTCCCTCTTTCGCACTCACTCTCCCACCCTTTCGCACTCACTCTCCCACACTCTCGCAGTCACTCTCCCCCCTCTCGCACTCTCTCTCCCTCCCTCTCGCACTCTCTCTCCCCCCTCTCGCACTCTCTCTCCCTCCCTCTCGCACTCAGTCTCCCTCCCTCTCGCACTCACTCTCCCTCCCTCTCGCACTCACTCTCCCTCCCTCTCGCACTCACTGTCCCATCCTCTTGCACTCATTCTCCCACCCTCTCGCACTCACTCTCCCACACTCTCGCACTCACTCTCCCACACTCTCGCAGTCACTCTCCCACCCTCTTGCGCTCGCTCTCCCACCCTCTCGCAATCACTCTCCCCACTCTCGTACTTAATCTCTTTCCCTGTCGCACTCACTGTCTTTCCCTCTCGCAATCTCTCTCTTCTCCTCTCGCACTCAGTTTGCCTCACTCTCACACTCACTCTGCCTCTTTGTCGCACTCACTCTCCCCCCATCTCTCACACTCACTCTCTCTCCCTCTCTTGCACTCACTCTCTCCCTATCTCGCACAGTCACACTCTTTCTCTCTCACACGCTGACTCACTCTCCCTGTCTCACACTCTCACATTATACTATCTCCCTCTCGCACTCACTCTCCCTCCCTCTTGCACTCACTCTCCCTCCCTCTCGCACTCACACTCCCCTCTCGCACTCACTCTCCCTTCCTCTCGCATTCACTCTCCCTTCCTCTCGCACTCACTCCCTTCCTCTTGCACTCACTCTCCCACCCTGTCGCGCTCACTCTCCTCCCTCTCGCTCTCACTCTCCCTGTCTCTCACTCTCACCATTACTCTATCTCACTGTCTGTCTCTCAAAATCTCACTCATGTGCTCTCTCTCAGACTCACTCTATCATACACTCACTATCTCCCTCACACTCACTCTCTCTCTCACTCTCTCTCTCACTCTCTCTCTCACTCTCACTCTCTCTCATACAGCCTCTCCCTCTTTCACACACCCTCCCTCTCGCACTCTTTGTCCCGCTCCCTCTGGCACTCTCTCTCCCTCTCACACTCACTCTTGCTCCCTCTCGTTCTCACTCTCCCTCCCTCTCTTGCACCCACTCTCCCTCCCTCTTGCACTCATTCTCCCTCCCTCTTGCACTCACTCTCCTTCCCTCTCGCACTCACTCTCCCTCCCTCTCGCAGTCACTCTCCCTCCCTCTCACACTCACTCTCCCTCCCTCTCTCGCACTCACTCTACCTCCCTCTCTCGCACTCACTCTCCTTCCCTCTCGCACTCACTCTCTTTCCCTCTCGCACTCACTCTGCCTCACTCTCGCACTTCATCTGCCTCTCTCTCGCCCTCACTCTCCCCCCATCTCTCACACTCACTCTCTCTCCCTCTCGCACTCAATCTCTCACCCTCTCGCACTCACTCTCCCTCCCTCTCGCATTCATTCTCCCACCCTCTCGCACTCACTCTCCCTCCCTCTCGCACTCACTCTCCCTCCCTCTCTTGCACAGTCACAGTCTCTATCTTTCTCTCTCACACACTGACTCTCTCTGTCTCTGTCTCCCGTTGTCTCAGTCTCTCTCGCTGTCTCTCTTGCCTCTCGCACTCACTCGCCCTCCCTCTCACACTCAAACTCCCTCCCTGTCGCACTCACTCTCCCTCCCTCTCGCAGTCACTCTCCCACCCTCTTGCATTCACACACCGACCCTCTCGCACTCACTCTCCCCCCTCTCGCACTCACTCTCCCTCCCTGTTGCACTCACTCACTTTCCCTCTCGCACTCACTCTGCCTCACTCTCGCACTCACTTTCCCTTCCTCTCGCACTCAGTTTCCCTCCCTCTCTCGCACTCACTCTCCACCCTTTCACACTCACTCTCCCACACTCTCGCAGTCACTCTCCCACCCTCTTGCGTTCACTCTCCGACCCTCTCGCACTCTCTCTCCCACCCTCTCGCGCTCACTCTCCCTCCTCTCGCACTCACTCTCCCTCCCTCTCGCACTCAGTCTCCTACACTCTTGCACTCACTCTCCCACCCTCTCGCACTCACTCTCCCACTCTCTCACTCTCCCCCCCTTGCACTCACTCTCCCACCATCTCACTCTGACCGCTCTCGCACTCACTCTCTCCCCGCTCGTACTCACTCTCCCTCCCTCTCGCACTCAATCTCCCTCCCTCTCGCACTCACTCTCCCTCCCTCTCGCACTCACTGTTCCATACTCTCGCACTCACTCTCCCTCCCTCTCGCACTCATTCTCCCACCCTCTCGCACTCACTCTCCCACACTCTCGCACTCATTCTCCCACTCTCTCACTCTCCCCCCTCTCGCACTCACTCTCCCACACTCACAGTCACTCTCCCACCCTCTTGCGCTCGCTCTCCCACCCTCTCGCAATCACTCTCCCCACTCTCGTACTTACTCTCTTTCCCTGACACACTCACTCTCTTTCCCTCTCGCAATCTCTCTCTTCCCCTCTCACACTCAGTTTGCCTCACTCTCGCACACACTCTGCCTCTCTGTCGCACTCACTCTACCCCCATCTCACACTCACTCTCTCTCCCTCTCTCGCACTCACTCTCTCCCACTCTCGCACAGTCACACTCTCTATCTTTCTCACTCACACGCTGACTCACTCTCTCTGTCTCACACTCTCACATTATACTATCTCCCTCTCGCACTCACTCTCCCACCCTTTTGCACTCACTCTCCCTCCCTCTCGGACTCACACTCCCCTCTCGCACTCACTCTCCCTTCCTCTCGCACTCACTCTCCCTTCCTCTCGCACTCACTCTCCCTTCCTCTCGCACTCACTCTCCCTCCCTGTCGCACTCACTCTCCCTCCTTCTCGCACTCACTCTCCCTGTCTCTCATTCTCACCATTACTCTATCTCACTGTTTGTCTGTCTCTCAAAGTCTCACTCGTGTGCTCTCTCTCAGACTCACTCTATCATACACTCTCTATCTCCCTCACACTCACTGTCTCTCACTCACTCTCTCTCTCACTCTCTCTCTCTCTCTCATAGAGCCTCTCCCTCTTTCACACACCCTCCCTCTCGCATTCTTTCTCCCGCTCCCTCTCGCACTCTCTCTCCCTCTCGCACTCACTCTTGCTCCCTCTCGTTCTCACTCTCCCTCCCTCTCTTGCACCCACTCTCCCTCCCTCTTGCTCTCACGCTCCCTCTCTCTCACACTCACTCTCCCTCTTTTCGCACATACTCTCCCTCACTCATATGCTCTCCCTCTCTCACATACTGCCTCTATCGCGCACACTCACACTCTCTCTGTCTCACTCTCACTCTCTCTCACTATGTATCTCTATCACGCACACACCCTCTCCCTCTTGCGCTTTCTCTCCCTCTCTCTCGCACTCACTCGCCCTCCCTCTCACACTCACTCTCCCTCCCTGTCGCACCCACTCTCCCTCCCTCTCGCAGTCACTCTCCCACCCTCTTGCGTTCACTCTCCGACCCTCTCGCACTCTCTCTCCTACCCTCTCGCACTCACTCTCCCCTCCCTCTTGCACTCACTCACTGTCCCTCTCGCACTCACTCTGCCTCAATCTCGCACTCACTCTCCCTGTCTCTCACTCTCACCATTACTCTATCTCACTGTCTGCCTGTCTCTTAAAATCTCACTCATGTGCTCTCTCTCAGACTCACTCTATCATACACTCTCTATCTCCCTCACACTCACTCATTCTCACTCACTCTCTCTCTCACTCTCTTTCTCTCTCATAGAGCCTCTCCCTCTTTCACACGCCCTCCCTCTCGCACTCTTTCTCCCGCTCCCTCTCGCAATCTTGCGCCCTCTCGCACTCACTCTTGCTCCCTCTCGTTCTCACTCTCCCTCCCTCTCTTGCACCCACTCTCCCTCCCTCTTGCACTCACGCTCCCTCTCTCTCGCACTCACTCTCCCTCTTTCTCGCACTTACTCTCCCTCTCGCACTCACTCTCCCACCCTCTCGCACTCACTCTCCCACCCTCTCGCACTCACTCTCCCTCCCTCCCGCACTCACTCTCCATCCCTCTCGCACTCACTCTCCCTCCCTCTCGCACTCAATCTCCCACTCTCTAGAACTCACTCTCCCACCCTGTCGCACTCACTCTCCCTCCCTCTCGCACTCACTCTCCCTCCCTCTCGCACTCACTCTCCCTCCCTATCGCACTCACTCTCCCTCCCTCTCGCACTCACTCTCCCTCCCTCTCGCACTCACTCTCCCTCCCTCTCGCACTCACTCTCCCTCCCACATTCACTCTCCCTCCCTCTCTCGCACTTACTCTCCCTCTCTCTCGCACTCACTCTCCCTCCCTCTCGCACTCACTCTCTTTCCCTCTCGCACTCACTCTGCCTCACTCTCGCACTTCATCTGCCTCTCTCTCACACTCACTCTCCCCCCATCTCCCACACTCACTCTCTCTCCCTCTCGCACTCAATCTCTCACACTCTCGCACTCACTCTCCCTCCCTCTCGCACTCATTCTCCCACCCTCTCGCACTCACTCTCCCTCCCTCTCGCACTCACTTTCCCTTCCTCTCGCACTCAGTTTCCCTCCCTCTTTTGCACTCACTCTCCCACCCTTTCGCACTCACTCTCCCACACTCTCGCAGTCACTCTCCCACCCTCTTGCGTTCACTCTCTTTCTCTCTCGCAATCTCTCTCCCACCCTCTCACACTCACTCTCCCCCTCTCGCACTCACTCTCCCACCCTCTCGCACTCAATCTCCCTTCCACTCGCACTCACTCTCCCTCCCTCTCGCACTCACACTCCCTCCGTCTCGCACTCACTCTCCCTCCCTCTCGCACTCACTCTCCCTCCCTCTCGCACTCAGTCTCCTACACTCTTGCACTCACTCTCCCACCCTCTCACGCTCACTCTCCCACCCTCTCGCACTCACTCTCCCACTCTCTCACTCTCCCCCCCTTGCACTCACTCTCCCACCATCTCACTCTGACCGCTCTCGCACTCACTCTCCCCCCGCTCGTACTCACTCTCCCTCCCTCTCGCACTCAGTCTCCCTCCCTCTCGCACTCACTCTCCCTCCCTCTCGCACTCACTCTCCCTCCCTCTCGCACTCACTCTCCCTCCCTCTCGCACTCACTGTCCCATACTCTCGCACTCACTCTCCCTCCCTCTCGCACTCATTCTCCCACCCTCTCGCACTCACTCTCCCACACTCTCGCACTCACTCTCCCACTCTCTCACTCTCCCCCCTCTCTCACTCACTCTCCCACACTCTCACAGTCACTCTCCCACCCTCTTGCGCTCGCTCTCCCACCCTCTCGCAATCACTCTCCCCACTCTCGTACTTACTCTCTTTCCCTGTCGCACTCACTCTCTTTCCCTCTCGCAATCTCTCTCTTCCCCTCTCACACTCAGTTTGCCTCACTCTCGCACTCACTCTGCCTCTCTGTCACACTCACTCTACCCCCATCTCACACTCACTCTCTCTCCCTCTCTCGCACTCACTCTCTCCCAATCTCGCACAGTCACACTCTCTATCTTTCTCACTCACACGCTGACTCACTCTCCCTGTCTCACACTGTCACATTATACTATCTCCCTCTCGCACTCACTCTCCCACCCTTTTGCACTCACTCTCCCTCCCTCTCGGACTCACACTCCCCTCTCGCACTCACTCTCTATTCCTCTCGCACTCACTCTCCCTTCCTCTCGCACTCACTCTCCCTCCTTCTCGCACTCACTCTCCCTGTCTCTCACTCTCACCATTACTCTATCTCACTGTCTGTCTCTCAAAGTCTCACTCGTGTGCTCTCTCTCAGACTCACTCTATCATGCACTCTCTATCTCCCTCACACTCACTGTCTCTCACTCACTCTCTCTCTCACTCTCTCTCTCTCTCATAGAGCCTCTCCCTCTTTCACACGCCCTCCCTCTCGCACTCTTTCTCCCTCTCCCTCTCGCAATCTTGCGCCCTCTCGCACTCACTCTTGCTCCCTCTCATTCTCACTCTCCCTCCCTCTCTTGCACCCACTCTCCCTCCCTCTTGCACTCACGCTCCCTCTCTCTCGCACTCACTCTCCCTCTTTCTCGTACTTACTCTCCCTCTCTCTCGCACTCACTCTCCCACCCTCTTGCACTCACTCTCCCACCCTCTCGCACTCACTCTCCCTCCCTCCCGCACTCACTCTCCATCCCTCTCGCACTCACTCTCCCTCCCTCTCGCACTCATTCTCCCACCCTCTCGCACTCACTCTCCCACACTCTCGCACTCACTCTCCCACTCTCTCACTCTCCCCCCTCTCGCACTCACTCTCCCACACTCTCACAGTCACTCTCCCACCCTCTTGCGCTCGCTCTCCCACCCTCTCGCAATCACTCTCCCCACTCTCGTACTTACTCTCTTTCCCTGTCGCACTCACTCTCTTTCCCTCTCGCAATCTCTCTCTTCCCCTCTCACACTCAGTTTGCCTCACTCTCGCACTCACTCTGCCTCTCTGTCACACTCACTCTACCCCCATCTCACACTCACTCTCTCTCCCTCTCTCGCACTCACTCTCTCCCAATCTCGCACAGTCACACTCTCTATCTTTATCACTCACACGCTGACTCACTCTCCCTGTCTCACACTCTCACATTATACTATCTCCCTCTCGCACTCACTCTCCCACCCTTTTGCACTCACTCTCCCTCCCTCTCGGACTCACACTCCCCTCTCGCACTCACTCTCCCTTCCTCTCGCACTCACTCTCCCTTCTTCTCGCACTCACTCTCCCTCCTTCTCGCACTCACTCTCCCTGTCTCTCACTCTCACCATTACTCTATCTCACGGTCTGTCTGTCTCTCAAAGTCTCACTCGTGTGCTCTCTCTCAGACTCACTCTATCATACACTCTCTATCTCCCTCACACTCACTGTCTCTCACTCACTCTCTCTCTCACTCTCTCTCTCTCTCATAGAGCCTCTCCCTCTTTCACACACCCTCCCTCTCGCACTCTTTCTCCCGCTCCCTCTCGCACTCTCTCACCCTCTCGCACTCACTCTTGCTCCCTCTCGTTCTCACTCTCCCTCCCTCTCTTGCACCCACTCTCCCTCCCTCTTGCACTCAAGCTCCCTCTCTCTCACACTCACTCTCCCTCTTTTCGCACATACTCTCCCTCACTCATATGCTCTCCCTCTCTCACATACTGCCTCTATCGCGCACACTCACACTCTCTCTGTCTCACTCTCACTCTCTCTCACTATGTATCTCTATCACGCACACACCCTCTCCCTCTTGCGCTTTCTCTCCCTCTCTCTCGCACTCACTCGCCCTCCCTCTCACACTCACTCTCCCTCCCTGTCGCACCCACTCTCCCTCCCTCTAGCAGTCACTTTCCCACCCTCTTGCGTTCACTCTCCTACCCTCTCGCACTCACTCTCCCTCCCTCTTGCACTCACTCACTGTCCCTCTCGCACTCACTCTGCCTCAATCTCGCACTCACTCTGCCTCTCTCTCACACTTACTTTCCCTCCCTGTCGCACTCACTCTCCCTCCCTCTCGCACTCACTCTCCCTGTCTCTCACTCTCACCATTACTCTATCTCACTGTCTGCCTGTCTCTTAAAATCTCACTCATGTGCTCTCTCTCAGACTCACTCTATCATACACTCTCTATCTCCCTCACACTCACTCATTCTCACTCACTCTCTCTCTCACTCTCTTTCTCTCTCATAGAGCCTCTCCCCCTTTCACACGCCCTCCCTCTCGCACTCTTTCTCCCGCTCCCTCTCGCAATCTTGCGCCCTCTCGCACTCACTCTTGCTCCCTCTCATTCTCACTCTCCCTCCCTCTCTTGCACCCACTCTCCCTCCCTCTTGCACTCACGCTCCCTCTCTCTCGCACTCACTCTCCCTCTTTCTCGTACTTACTCTCCCTCTCTCTCGCACTCACTCTCCCACCCTCTTGCACTCACTCTCCCACCCTCTCGCACTCACTCTCCCTCCCTCCCGCACTCACTCTCCATCCCTCTCGCACTCACTCTCCCTCCCTCACGCACTCAATCTCCCACTCTCTAGAACTCACTCTCCCACCCTGTCGCACTCACTCTCCCTCCCTCTCGCACTCACTCTCCCTCCCTCTCGCACTCACTCTCCCTCCCTCTCGCACTCACTCTCCCTCCCTCTCGCACTCACTCTCCCTCCCTCTCGCACTCACTCTCCCTCTCACATTCACTCTCCCTCCCTCTCTCGCACTCACTCTCTTTCCCTCTCGCACTCACTCTGCCTCACTCTCGCACTTCATCTGCCTCTCTCTCACCCTCACTCTCCCCCCCATCTCCCACATTCACTCTCTCTCCCTCTCGCACTCAATCTCTCACCCTCTCGCACTCACTCTCCCTCCCTCTCGCACTCATTCTCCCACCCTCTCGCACTCACTCTCCCTCCCTCTCGCACTCACTTTCCCTTCCTCTTGCACTCAGTTTCCCTCCCTCTTTTGCACTCACTCTCCCACCCTTTCGCACTCACTCTCCCACACTCTCGCAGTCACTCTCCCACCCTCTTGCGTTCACTCTCTTTCTCTCTCGCAATCTCTCTCCCACCCTCTCACACTCACTCTCCCCCCTATCGCACTCACTTTCTCCCACCCTCTCGCACTCAATCTCCCTTCCACTCACACTCACTCTCCCTCCCTCTCGCACTCACACTCCCTCCGTCTCGCACTCACTCTCCCTCCCTCTCGCACTCATTCTCCCTCCCTCTCACACTCACTCTCCCTCCCTCTCTCGCACTCACTCTACCTCCCTCTCTCGCACTCACTCTCCCTCCCTCTCGCACTCACTCACTTTCCCTCTCACACTCACTCTGCCTCACTCTCGCACTCACTCTGCCTCACTCTCGCTCTCACTTTCCCTTCCTCTCGCACTCAGTCTCCCTCCCTCTCTCGCACTCACTCTCCCACACTCTCGCAGTCACTTTCCCACCCTCTTGCGTTCACTCTCCGACCCTCTCGCACTCTCTCTCCCACCCTCTCGCACTCACTCTCCCCCCCTCTCGCACTCACTCTCCCACCCTCTCGCACTCAATCTCCCTTCCTCTCGCACTCACTCTCCCTCCCTCTCGCACTCACACTCCCTCCGTCTCGCACTCACTCTCCCTCCCTCTCGCACTCACTCTCCCACCCTCTCACACTCACTCTCCCTCCCTTTCTCGCACTCACTCTACCTCCCTCTCTCGCACTCACTCTCCCTCCCTCGCACTCACTCTCCCTCCCTCTCGCACTCACTCTCTTTCCCTCTCGCACTCACTCTGCCTCACTCTCGCACTTCATCTGCCTCTCTCTCGCCCTCACTCTCCCCCCATCTCTCACACTCACTCTCTCTCCCTCTCGCACTCAATCTCTCACCCTCTCGCACTCACTCTCCCCCCTCTCGCACTCACTCTCCCTCCCTCTTGCACTCACTCACTTTCCCTCTCACACTCACTCTGCCTCACTCTTGCACTCACTCTGCCTCACTCTCGCACTCACTTTCCCTTCCTCTCGCACTCAGTCTCCCTCCCTCTCTCGCACTCACTCTCCCACCCTTTCGCACTCACTCTCCCACATTCTCGCAGTCACTCTCCCACCCTCTCTTGCATAGTCAGTCTCTATCTTTCTCTCTCACACACGGACTCTCTCTCTCTCTCTGTCTCTCTCTCCCATTGTCTCAGTCTCTCTCGCTGTCTCTCTTGCTCTCACTCTTGCACTTTCTCAGTCGATCTCTCTCGCCCTCTATCTTTCTCTCTCTCATGCTCATTCTCTCACACTCATTCTCTGTCACAGTCAATCTCCGTCTCACCATCACTGTCTCTCACTCTCACTATCACGTTCTCGCATACACACACTGTCTGTCTGTCTCTCTCATAACCTCACTCATATGCTCTCTCTCTCACATACTGCCTCTATCGCGCACACTCACACTCTCTCTCTCTCACTCTCACTCTCTCTCTCACTATGTATCTCTGTCACGCACACACCCTCTCCCTCTTGCGCTTTCTCTCCCTCCCTGTCGCACTCACTCTCCCTCCCTGTCGCACTCACTCTCCCATCCTCTTGCACTCATTCTCCCACCCTCTCGCACTCACTCTCCCACACTCTCGCAGTCACTCTCCCACCCTCTTGCGCTCGCTCACCCACCCTCTCGCAGTCACTCTCCCCACTCTCGTACTTACTCTCTTTCCCTGTCGCACTCACTCTCTTTCCCTCTCGCAATCTCTCTTCCCCTCTCGCACTCAGTCTGCCTCACTCTCGCACTCAATCTGCCTCTCTCTCGCACTCACTCTACCCCCATTTCTCACACTCACTCTCTCTCCCTCACTCGCACTCACTCTCTCCCTATCTCGCACAATCACACTCTCTATCTTTCTCTCTCACAAGCTGACTCACTCTCCCTGTCTCACACTCTCACATTATACTATCTCCCTCTCGCACTCACTCTTCCTCTTTCTCGCACTCACTCTCCCACTCTCTCGCTTTCACACTCCCACCCTCTCGCATTCACTCACCCTCCCTCTCGCACTCACTCTCCCTCCCTCTCGCACTCACTCTCCCCTCTCGCACTCACTCCCCCTTCCTCTCGCACTCACTCTCCCCTCCTCTCGCAGTCACTCTCCCTCCCTCTCTCACACTCATTCTCCCTCCCTCTTGCACTCACTCTCTCTTCCTCTCGCACTCATTCTCCCTCTTTCTCGTACTCAATCTCCTTCTATCTCACACTCACTCGCCCTCCCTCTCTCACACTCTCTCACCCTCCCTCTCTCACACTCACTCTCCCTCCCTCTCACACTCATTCTCCCTTCCTCTCGCACTCACGCTCCCTGTCTCTCGATCTCACGCTCCCTGTCTCTCGCACTCACGCTCCCTGTCTCTCGCACTCACGCTCCCTGTCTCTTGCACTCACTCTCCCTCCCTCTCTCGCACTCACTCTCTCTGTCTCTCGCACCCTCAGTCACACACTCTCACTATCTTTCTCTTCACAAACTGACTCTCTCTCTCACCCTCACACACTCGCACTCATATGATCTCTCTCTCTCACACACACACTCTCCCTCTCACAGTCTATCTCTCACTGTCTGTGTCTCTCGGTCACACACTCTTACATCACTATCTCAATCGTTCTCGCTCCCTCTCACTCTCTCTCTTGCCCTCTTTCTTGCTGTCACACATGCTCATTCTCTCACAATCACTCTCCCTCTCTCTCACTCTCACCATTACTCTATCTCACTGTCTGTCTGTCTCTCAAAATCTCACTCGTGTGCTCTCTCTCAGACTCACTCTATCATACACTCTCTATCTCCCTCACACTCACTCTCTCTCACTCACTCTCTCTCTCACTCTCTCTCTCACTCTCTCTCTCTCTCATAGAGCCTCTCCCTCTTTCACACACCCTCCCTCTCGCACTCTTTCTCCTGCTCCCTCTCGCACTCTCTCTCCCTCTCGCACTCTCTCTTGCTCCCTCTCGTTCTCACTCTCCCTCCCTCTCTGCACCCACTCTCCCTCCCTCTTGCACTCACTCTCCCTCCCTCTCGCACTCACTCTCACTCCCTCTCGCACTCAATCTCCCTTCCTCTCGCACTCATTCTCCCTCCCTCTCACACTCACTCTCCCACTCTCTCGCTTTCACACTCCCACCCCTCTCGCACTCACTCTCCCTCCCCTCCCGCACTCACTCTCCCCACCCTCTTGTAACTTACTCTCCCACCCTGTCGCACTCACTCTCCCTCCCTCATCTCACTCACTCTCCCTCCCTCTCGCACTCACTCTCATTCCCTCTCTCACTCACTCTCCCTCCCTCTCGCAGTCACTCTCCCTCCCTCACACACTCACTCTCCCTCCCTTTCTCGCACTCACTCTACCTCCCTCTCTTGCACTCACTCTCCCTCCCTCTCGCATTCACTCTCTTTCACTCTCGCACTCACTTTGCCTCACTCTCGCACTTCATCTGCCTCCCTCTCGCCCTCACTCTGCCCCCATCTCTCACACTCACTCTCTCTCCCTCTTGCACTTAATCTCTCACCCTCTCGGTTTCACTCTCCCTCCCTCTCGCACTCATTCTCCACCCTCTCGCACTCACTCTCCCTCCCTCTCGCACTCACTCTCCCTCCCTCTCGCACTCACTCTCTTTCCCTCTCGCACTCACTTTGCCTCCCTCTCGCACTTCATCTGCCTCCCTCTCGCCCTCACTCTGCCCCCATCTCTCACACTCACTCTCTCTCCCTCTCGCACTCAATCTCTCACCCTCTCGGTTTCACTCTCCCTCCCTCTCGCACTCATTCTCCACCCTCTTGCACTCACTCTCCCTCCCTCTTGCACTCACTCTCCCTCCCTCTCTCACTCACTCTCCCTCCCTCTCGCAGTCACTCTCCCTCCCTCACACACTCACTCTCCCTCCCTCTCTCGCACTCACTCTACCTCCCTCTCTTGCACTCACTCTCCCTCCCTCTCGCACTCACTCTCTTTCACTCTCGCACTCACTTTGCCTCACTCTCGCACTTCATCTGCCTCTCTCTCGCCCTCACTCTGCCCCCATCTCTCACACTCACTCTCTCTCCCTCTTGCACTCAATCTCTCACCCTCTCGGTTTCACTCTCCCTCCCTCTCGCACTCATTCTCCACCCTCTCGCACTCACTCTCCCTCCCTCTCGCACTCACTCTCCCTCCCTCTCGCACTCACTCTCCCTCCCTCTCGCACTCACTCTCTTTCCCTCTCGCACTCACTTTGCCTCACTGTCGCACTTCATCTGCCTCCCTCTCGCCCTCACTCTGCCCCCATCTCTCACACTCACTCTCTCTCCCTCTCGCACTCAATCTCTCACCCTCTCGGTTTCACTCTCCCTCCCTCTCGCACTCATTCTCCACCCTCTCGCACTCACTCTCCCTCCCTCTCGCACTCACTCTCCCTCCCTCTCTCACTCACTCTCCTTCCCTCTCTCAGTCACTCTCCCTCCCTCACACACTCACTCTCCCTCCCTCTCTCGCACTCACTCTCTCTCCCTCTTGCACTCACTCTCCCTCCCTCTCGCACTCACTCTCTTTCCCTCTCGCACTCACTTTGCCTCACTGTCGCACTTCATCTGCCTCCCTCTCGCCCTCACTCTGCCCCCATCTCTCACACTCACTCTCTCTCCCTCTCGCACTCAATCTCTCACCCTCTCGGTTTCACTCTCCCTCCCTCTCGCACTCATTCTCCACCCTCTCGCACTCACTCTCCCTCCCTCTCGCACTCACTCTCCCTCCCTCTCTTGCACAGTCACAGTCTCTATCTTTCTCTCTCACACACTGATTCTCTCTCTCTCTCTGTCTCTGTCTCCCGTTGTCTCAGTCTCTCTCGCTGTCTCTCTTGCTCTCACTCTTGCACTCTCTCAATCGATCTCTCTCGCCCTCCATCTTTCTCTCTCTCATGCTCATTCTCTCACACTCATTCTCTGTCACAATCTCCGTCTCACCATCACTGTCTCTCACTCTCACTATCACGTTCTCGCATACACACAATGTCTGTCTGTCTCTCTCATAACCTCACTCATATGCTCTCCCTCTCTCACATACTGCCTCTATCGCGCACACTCACTCTCCCTCCCTCTCGCACTCACTCTTTCCCTCTCGCACTCACTCTGCCTCACTCTCGCACTTCATCTGCCTCTCTCTCGCCCTCACTCTCCCCCCATCTCTCACACTCACTCTCTCTCCCTCTCGCACTCAATCTCTCACCCTCTCGCACTCACTCTCCCCCCCTCACTCTCACTCTCTCTCTCACTATGTATCTCTGTCACACACACACCCTCTCCCTCTTGCGCTTTCTCTCCCTCCCTATCTCGCACTCACTCGCCCTCCCTCTCACACTCACTCTCCCTCCCTGTCGCACCCACTCTCCCTCCCTCTCGCAGTCACTCTCCCACCCTCTTGCGTTCACTCTCCGACCCTCTCGCACTCTCTCTCCCACCCTCTCGCACTCACTCTCCCTTCCTCTCGTACTCACTCTCCCTCCCTCGTGCACTCACTCTCCCTCCCTCTCGCACTCACTCTCCCTGCCTCTCGCACTCACTCTGCCTCCCTCTCGCTCTCACTCTCCCTCCCTCTCGCACTCACTCTCCCTCCCTATCTCGCATCGTCACACTCTCTATCTTTCTCTCTCTCACACTGACTCTCTCTCCCTGTCTCACACTCTTACATTATACTCTCTCCCTGTCGCACTCACTCTCTCTCCCTCTTGCACTCACTCTCCCTCCCTCTCGCACCCAATCTCCCTTCCTCTCACACTCACTCTCCCTTCCTCTCACGCTCACTCGCCCTTCCTCTCTCACTCACTCTCCCTTCCTCTCGCACACACTCTCCCTCCCTCTCGCACTCACTCTGCCTCCCTCTCGCATTCACTGTCCCTTCCTCTCGCACTCATTCTCCCTCCCTCTCTCACTTACACTCCGTCTCTCTCACACTGACTCTCCTCCCTCTCGCACTCACTCTCCCTCCCTCTCGCACTCACTCTCTTTCCCTCTCGCACTCACTCTCCCTCTCTCTCGCACTCACTCTGCCTCTCTCTCGCACTCACTCTCCCCCCATCTAACACACTCACTCTCTCTCCCTCTCTCGCACTCACTATCTCCCTATCTCGCACGTCACACTCTCTATCTTACTCTCTCACACACTGACTCTTTCTATGTCTCACACTCTAACATTATACTCTGTGCCTTTCGCACTTACTCTCCCTCCCTCTTGCACTCACACTCCCTCCCTCTGGCACTCACTCTCCCTCTCGCACTCACTCTCCCTCGCTCTCGCACTCACTCTCCCTCCCTCTCGCACTGACTATCTCTCTCTCACTCTCAGTCTCTCTCATAGAGCATCTCTCTCTTTCACACACACATAGGCGCACACTCACACACATGGTCTCTCCCTCGCTCTCACTCTCACGTCACTCTCCCTCCCTGTCACACTCACTCTCCCTCCCTCACTCTCTCGCACTCACGCTCCCTCCCTCTCTCGCACTCACTCTCTCCCTCTCTCACACACTATCACACTCTATCTCTATCTTTCTCTCACACTCACTCTCTCTATCTCACACTAGCTATCTCACACTCTCTCTCACAGTCTCTGCCTCTCGGTCACACACTCTCACATCACACTCTCAATCGCTTTCGCTTCCTCACACTCCCACTAGCTCCCTCTCACTCCCTCTCGCTCCGTCTTACTCCCTCTCACTCTCTCTTGCTCTCTCTCTCGCCCTCTATCTTGCTCTCACTCATGTTCATTCTCTCACACTCACTCTCCCTGTCTCTCACTCTCACCATTACTCTATCTCACTGTCTGTCTGTCCTCAATATCTCACTCATGTGCTCTCTCTCAGATTCACTCTATCGTGCACTCTCTCTCTCCCTCACACTCACTCTCTCTCACTCTCTCTCACTCTCAGTCTCTCTCATAGACCCTCTCTCTCTTTCACATACACACAGACGCACATACACAAACATTATGTCTCCCTCACTCTCACACTCACTCTCCCTCCCTCTCGCACTCACTCTCCCTCCCTATTGCACTCTCTCTCCCGCTCCCTCTCGCACTCTCTCTCCCTCTCGCGCTCCCTCTCATTCTCAGTCTCCCTCCCTCTCTTGCAACCACTCTCTCTCCCTCTCGTACTCACTCTCCCTCTCTCTTGCACTCACTCTCCCTCTCGCACTCACTCTCCCTCGCTCTCACACTCACTATCTCTCTCCCTCTCACACTCACTCTCCCTCCCTCTCACACTCACTCTTTCTCTCTCACTCTCAGTCTCTCTCATAGACCATCTCTCTCTTTCACACACACACACAGGCGCACACACACACACATTCTCTCTCCCTCGCTCTCACTCTCACGTCACTCTCCCTCCCTCTCGCACTCACTATCCCTCCCTCACTCACTCGGACTCATCTCCCTCCCTCTCTCGCACTCACTCTCTCCCTCTCTCACACACTATCACACTCTATCTCTATCTTTCTCTCACACTCATTCTCTCTATCTCACACTCTCTATCTCACACTCTCTCTCACAGTCTCTGCCTCTCGGTCACACACTCTCACATCACACTCTCAATCGCTTTCGCTTCCTCACACTCCCACTCGCTCCCTCTCACTCCCTCTCGCAGCCTCTCGCTCCCTCTCGCTCCCTCTAACTCCCTCTCACTCTCTCTTGCTCTCTCTCTCGCCGTCTATCTTGCTCTCACTCATGTTCATTCTCTCACACTCACTCTCCCTGTCTCTCACTCTCACCATTACTCTATCTCACTGTCTGTCTGTCCTCAATATCTCACTCATGTGCTCTCTCTCAGACTCACTCTATCGTGCACTCTCTCTCTCCCTCACACTCACTCTCTCTCACTCTCTCTCTCACTCTCAGTCTCTCTCATTGACCCTCTCACTCCTTCACACACACACAGACGAACATACACACACATTGTGTCTCCCTCACTCTCACACTCACTCTCCCTCCCTCTCGCACTCCCTCTCCCTCCCTCTCGCACTCACTCTCCCTCCCTCTCGCACTCACTCTCCCTTCCTCTCGCACTCACTCTCCCTCCCTCTCGCACTTACACTCCCTCTCTCTCGCACTGACTCTCCTTCCTCTCGCACTCACTCTCCCTCCCTCTCGCACTCACTCTCTTTCCCTCTCGCACTCACTCTCCCTCTCTCTCGCACTCACTCTGCCTCTCTCTCGCACTCACTCTCCCCCCATCTCTCACACTCACTCTCTCTCCCTCTCTCGCACTCACTCTCTCCCTATCTCGCACCGTCACACTCTCTATCTTACTCTCTCACACACTGACTCTTTCTATGTCTCACACTCTCACATTATACTCTGTGCCTCTCGCACTCACACTCCCTCCCTCTCGCCCTCACTCTCCCTCCCTCTCGCCCTCACTGTCCCTCCCTCTCGCACTCACTCTCCCTCCCTCACTCTCTCGGACTCATCTCCCTCCCTCTCTCGCACTCACTCTCTCCCTCTCTCACACACTATCACACTCTATCTCTATCTTTCTCTCACACTCATTCTCTCTATCTCACACTCTCTATCTCACACTCTCTCTCACAGTCTCTGCCTCTCGGTCACACACTCTCACATCACACTCTCAATCGCTTTCGCTTCCTCACACTCCCACTAGCTCCCTCTCACTCCCTCTCGCTCCGTCTTACTCCCTCTCACTCTCTCTTGCTCTCTCTCTCGCCCTCTATCTTGCTCTCACTCATGTTCATTCTCTCACACTCACTCTTCCTGTCTCTCACTCTCACCATTACTCTATCTCACGGTCTGTCCTCAATATCTCTCTCAGACTCACTCTATCGTGCATTCTCTCTCTCCCTCACACTCACTCTCTCTCACTCTCTCTCTCACTCTGTCTCTCTCATAGACCCTCTCTCTCTTTCACACACACACAGACGCACATACACACACATTGTGTCTCCCTCACTCTCACACTCACTCTCCCTCCCTCTCGCACTCACTTTCCCTCCCTATTGCACTCTCTCTCCCGCTCCCTCTCGCACTCTCTCTCCCTCTCGCGCTCTCTCTCCCTCTCGCGCTCCCTCTCATTCTCAGTCTCCCTCCCTCTCTTGCAACCACTCTCTCTCCCTCTTGCACTCACGCTTCCTCTCTCTCGCACTCACGCTCCATCTCTCTCGCACTCACGCTCCATCTCTCTCGTACTCACTCTCCCTCTCTCTCGCCCTCACTCTCCCTCCCTCTCGCCCTCATTCTCTCTCCCTCTCGCACTCACTCTCCCTCCCTCTCGCACTCACTCTCCCTCCCTCTCGCACTCACTATCTCTCTCCCTCTCACACTCACTCTCCCTCCCTCTCACACTCACTCTTTCTCTCTCACTCTCAGTCTCTCTCATAGACCATCTCTCTCTTTCACACACACACACACACACACAGGTGCACACACACACATTATCTCTCCCTCGCTCTCACTCTCACGTCACTCTCTCCCTCCCTCTCGCACTCACTCTCCATCCCTCACTCTCTCGCACTCATCTCCCTCCCTCTCTCGCACTCACTCTCTCCCTCTCTCACACACTATCACACTCTATCTCTATCTTTCTCTCACACTCACTCTCTCTATCTCACACTCTCTATCTCACACTCACTCTCACAGTCTCTGCCTCTCGGTCACACACTCTCACATCACACTCTCAATCGCTTTCGCTTCCTCACACTCCCACTAGCTCCCTCTCACTCCCTCTCGCTCCGTCTTACTCCCTCTCACTCTCTCTTGCTCTCTCTCTCGCCCTCTATCTTGCTCTCACTCATGTTCATTCTCTCACACTCACTCTCCCTGTCTCTCACTCTCACCATTACTCTATCTCACTGTCTGTCTGTCCTCAATATCTCACTCATGTGCTCTCTCTCAGATTCACTCTATCGTGCACTCTCTCTCTCCCTCACACTCACTCTCTCTCACTCTCATTCTGTCTCATAGACCCTCTCTCTCTTTCACATACACACAGACGCACATACACAAACATTGTGTCTCCCTCACTTTCA
This sequence comes from Isurus oxyrinchus, assembly GCA_026770705.1. Lineage (NCBI taxonomy): Eukaryota > Metazoa > Chordata > Chondrichthyes > Lamniformes > Lamnidae > Isurus > Isurus oxyrinchus. The sequence continues at coordinate 59,235,208 of JANJGN010000017.1, read as the reverse complement.
CACTCACTCTCCCTCCCTCTCGCACTCACTCTCCCTCCCTATTGCACTCTCTCTCCCGCTCCCTCTCGCACTCTCTCTCCCTCTCACGCTCCCTCTCATTCTCAGTCTCCCTCCCTCCCTCTCTTGCAACCACTCTCTCTCCCTCTCGTACTCACTCTCCCTCTCTCTTGCACTCACTCTCCCTCTCGCACTCACTCTCCCTCGCTCTCGCACTCACTCTCCCTCCCTCTCGCACTCACTATCTCTCTCCCTCTCACACTCACTCTCCCTCCCTCTCACACTCACTCTTTCTCTCTCACTCTCAGTCTCTCTCATAGACCATCTCTCTCTTTCACACACACACACAGGCGCACACACACACACATTCTCTCTCCCTCGCTCTCACTCTCACGTCACTCTCCCTCCCTCTCGCACTCACTCTCCCTCCCTCACTCTCTCGGACTCATCTCCCTCCCTCTCTTGCACTCACTCTCTCCCTCTCTCACACCCTATCACACTCTATCTCTATCTTTCTATCACACTCATTCTCTCTATCTCACACTCTCTATCTCACACTTTTTCTCACAGTCTCTGCCTCTCGGTCACACACTCTCACATCACACTCTCAATCGCTTTCGCTTCCTCACACTCCCACTCGCTCCCTCTCACTCCCTCTCGCACCCTCTCGCTCCCTCTCGCTCCCTCTAACTCCCTCTCACTCTCTCTTGCTCTCTCTCTCGCCCTCTATCTTGCTCTCACTCATGTTCATTCTCTCACACTCACTCTCCCTGTCTCTCACTCTCACCATTACTCTATCTCACTGTCTGTCTGTCCTCAATATCTCACTCATGTGCTCTCTCTCAGACTCACTCTATCGTGCACTCTCTCTCTCCCTCACACTCACTCTCTCTCACTCTCTCTCTCACTCTCAGTCTCTCTCATTGACCCTCTCTGTCTTTCACACACACACAGACGCACATACACACACATTGTGTCTCTCTCACTCTCACACTCACTCTCCCTCCCTCTCGCACTCACTCTCCCTCCCTCTCGCACTCACTCTCCCTCCCTCTCGCACTCACTCTCCCTTCCTTTCGCACTCACTCTCCCTCCCTCTCGCACTTACACTCCTTCTCTCGCACTGACTCTCCTTCCTCTCGCACTCACTCTCCCTCTCGCACTCACTCTCTTTCCCTCGTGCACTCACTCTGCCTCTCTCTCGCACTCACTCTGCCTCTCTCTCGCACTCACTCTCCCCCATCTCTCACACTCACTCTCTCTCCCTCTCTCGCAGTCACTCTCTCCCTATCTCGCACCGTCACACTCTCTATCTTACTCTCTCACACACTGACTCTTTCTATGTCTCACACTCTCACATTATACTCTGTGCCTCTCGCACTCACTCTCCCTCCCTCTTGCACTCACACTCCCTCCCTCTGGCACTCACTCTCCCTCTCGCACTCACTCCTTCCCTCTCGCACTCACTCTTCCTCCCTCTTGCACTCACTCTCCCACCCTCTCGCCCTCACTCTCCCTCCCTCTCGCCCTCACTGTCCCTCCCTCTCGCCCTCACTCTCCCTCCCTCTCGCCCTCACTCTCTCTCCCTCTCGCCCTCACTCTCCCTCGCTCTCGCACTCACTCTCCCTCCCTCTCGCACTGACTATCTCTCTCCTTCTCACACTCACTCTCCCTCCCTCTCACACTCACTCTTTCTCTCTCACTCTCAGTCTCTCTCATAGACCATCTCTCGCTTTCACACACACAGGCGCATACACACACACATTCTCTCTCCCTCGCTCTCACTCTCACGTCACTCTCCCTCCCTCTCGCATTCACTCTCCCTCCCTCTCTCGCAATCACTCTCTCCCTCTCTCACACACTGTCACACTCTATCTCTATCTTTCTCTCATACTCACTCTCTCTATCTCACACTCTCTATCTCACACTCTCTCTCACAGTCTCTGCCTCTCGGTCACACACTCTCACATCACACTCTCAATCACTTTCGCTTCCTCACACTCCCACTAGCTCCGTCTTACTCCCTCTCACTCTCTCTTGCTCTCTCTCTCGCCCTCTATCTTGCTCTCACTCATGTTTATTCTCTCACACTCACTCTTCCTGTCTCTCACTCTCACCATTACTCTATCTCACTGTCTGTCCTCAATATCTCTCTCAGACTCACTCTATCGTGCACTCTCTCTCTCCCTCACACTCACTCTCTCTCACTCTCTCTCTCACTCTCAGTCTCTCTCATAGACCCTCTCTCTCTTTCACACACACACAGACGCACATACACACACATTGTGTCACCCTCACTCTCACACTCACTCTCCCTCCCTCTCGCACTCACTCTCCCTCCCTATTGCACTCTCTCTCTCGCTCCCTCTCGCACTCTCTCTCCCTCTCGCGCTCCCTCTCATTCTCAGTCTCCCTCCCTCTCTTGCAACCACTCTCTCTCCCTCTTGCACTCACGCTTCCTCTCTCTCGCACTCACGCTCCATCTCTCTCGTACTCACTCTCCCTCTCTCTCGCACTCACTCTCCCTCTCTCTCGCCCTCACTCTCCCTCCCTCTCGCCCTCACTCTCTCTCCCTCTCGCACTCACTCTCCCTCGCTCTCACACTCACTCTCCCTCCCTCTCACACTCACTCTTTCTCTCTCACTCTCAGTCTCTCTCATAGAGCATCTCTCTCTTTCACACACACACACACACAGGTGCACACACACACACACACACACATTCTCTCTCCCTCGCTCTCACTCTCATGTCACTCTCCCTCCCTCTCGCACTCACTCTCCCTCCCTCACTCTCTCGCACTCATCTCCCTCCCTCTCTCGCACTCACTCTCTCCCTCTCTCACACACTATCACACTCTATCTCTATCTTTCTCTCACACTCACTCTCTGTACTCTCTATCTCACACTCTCTCTCACAGTCTCTGCCTCTCGGTCACACACTCTCACATCACACTCTCAATCGCTTTCGCTTCCTCACACTCCCACTCGCTCCCTCTCACTCACTCTCGCTCCCTCTCGCTCCCTCTCGCTCCCTCTAACTCCCACGCACTCTCTCTTGCTCTCTCTCTCTCGCCCTCTATCTTGCTCTCACTCATGTTCATTCTCTCACACTCACTCTCCCTGTCTCTCACTCTCACCATTACTCTATCTCACTGTCTGTCTGTCCTCAATATCTCACTCATGTGCTCTCTCTCAGACTCACTCTATCGTGCACTCTCTCTCTCCATCACACTCACTCTCTCTCACTCTCTCTCACTCTCAGTCTCTCTCATAGACCCTCTCTCTCTTTCACACACACACAGACGCACATACACACACATTGTGTCTCCCTCACTCTCACACTCACTCTCCCTCCCTCTCGCACTCACTCTCCCTCCCTCTCACACTCTCTCTCCCGCTCCCTCTCGCACTCTCTCTCCCTCTCGCGCTCCCTCTCATTCTCAGTCTCCCTCCCTCTCTTGCAACCACTCTCTTTCCCTCTCGCACTCACGCTTCCTCTCTCTCGCACTCACTCTCCCTCTCTCTCGCCCTCACTCTCCCTCCCTCTCGCCCTCACTCTCTCTCCCTCTCGCAATCACTCTCCCTCGCTCTCGCACTCACTATCTCTCTCCCTCACACACTCACTCTCCCTCCCTCTCACACTCACTCTTTCTCTCTCACTCTCAGTCTCTCTCATAGACCATCTCTCTCTTTCACACACACACACTGGCGCACACACACACACATTCTCTCTCCGTCGCTCTCACTCTCACGTCACTCTCCCTCCCTCTTGCACTCACTCTCCCTCCCTCACTCTCTCGCACTCACTCTCTCTCCCTCTCTCACACACCGTCACACTCTATCTCTATCTTTCTCTCACATTCACTCTCTCTATCTCACACTAGCTATCTCACACTCTCTCTCACAGTCTCTGCCTCTCGGTCACACACTCTCACATCACACTCTCAATCGCTTTCGCTTCCTCACACTCGCACTCGCTCCCTCTCACTCCCTTTCGCTCCCTCTTACTCCCTCTCACTCTCTCTTGCTCTCTCTCTCGCCCTCTATCTTGCTCTCACTCATGTTCATTCTCTCACACTCACTCTCCCTGTCTCTCACTCTCACCATTACTCTATCTCACTGTCTGTCTGTCCTCAAAATCTCACTCATATGCTCTCTCTCAGACTCACTCTATCATGCACTCTCTCTCTCCCTCACACTTACTCTCTCTCTCTCACTCTGTCTCTCACTCTCAGTCTCTCTCATAGACCCTCTCTCTCTTTCACACACACAGACGCACATACACACACATTGTGTCTCCCTCACTCTCACACTCACTCTCCCTCCCTCTCGCACTCACTCTCCCTCCCTATTGCACTCTCTCTCCCGCTCCCTCTCGCACTCTCTCTCCCTCTCGCGCTCCCTCTCATTCTCAGTCTCCCTCCCTCTCTTGCAACCACTCTCTCTCCCTCTCGCACTCACACTTCCTCTCTCTCGCACTCACGCTCCATCTCTCTCGTACTCACTCTCCCACTCTCTCGAACTCACTCTCCCACCCTCTCGCACTCACTCTCCCTCCCTCTCTCACTCACTCTCCCTCTCTCTCTTCTCTCACTCACTCTCCCTCTCTCTCTTCTCGTACTCACTCTCCCTCCCTCTCTCCCTCGCACTCACTCTCCCTCCCTCTCTTTCTCGCACTCACTCTCTCCCTCTCTCACACACTATCACACTCTATCTCTATCTTTCTCTCATGCACTCTCTCTATCTCACACTCTCTCACAGTCTCTGCCTCTCGGTCACACACTCTCACATCACACTCTCAATCGCTCTCGCTTCCTCATACTCCCACTCGCTCCCACTAGCTCCCTCTCGCTCTCTCTTACTCCCTCTTACTCCCTCTCACTCTCTCTTGCTCTCTCTCTCGCCCTCTATGTTGCTCTCACTCATGTTCATTCTCTCACACTCACTCTCCCTGTCTCTCACTCTCACCATTACTCTATCTGTCTGTCTGTCTGTCTCTCAAAATCTCACTCATGTGCTCTCTCTCAGACTCACTGTATCGTGCACTCTCTATCTCCCTCACAATCACGCTCTCTCACTCACTCTCTCTCTCTCACTCTCTCTCTCACTCTCACTCTCTCTCATTGAGCCTCTCCCTCTTTCACACACAGACGCACACACACACATTGTGTCTCCCTCACTCTCACACTCACTCTCCCTCCCTCTCTCACTCACTCTCCCTCCCTCTCGCACTCTTTCTCCCGCTCCCTCTCGCACTCTCTCTCCCTCTCGCACTCACTCTCCCACTCTCTCGAACTCACTCTCCCACCCTCTCGCACTCACTCTCCCTCCCTCCCGCACTCTCACTCTCACCATTACTCTATATCCCTGTCTGTCTGTCTGTTTCTCAAAATCTCACTCATGTGCTCTCTCTCAGACTCACTCTATCGTGCACTCTCTCTCTTCCTCACACTCACTCTCTCTCTCTCTCACTCTCTCTCTCACTCTCAGTCTCTCTCATAGACCCTCTCTCTCTTTCACAGACACACACACACACATTCTCACTCCCTCACTCTCCCTCTCTCACGTCACTCTCCCTCCCTCTCGCACTCACTCTCCCTCCCTTTCGCATTCACTCTCTTTCCCTCTCGCACTTACTCTCCCCATCCCTCGCACTCACTCTCCCTCCCTCTCTTGCACTCACTCTCTCTCCCTCTCTTGCACAGTCACATTCTCTATCTTTCTCTCTCACACACTGACTCTCTCTCCTCTCTGTCTCTGTCATTCGTTGTCTCTCTTGCTCTCACTCCCGCGCTCTCTCAATCACTCTCTCTCGCCCTCTATCTTTCTCTCTCTCATGCTCATTCTCTCACACTCACTCTCTCTCACAGTCAGTCTCCGTCTCACCATCACTGACTCTCACTCTCACTATCACGTTCTGGCATACACACACTGTCTGTCTGTCCCTCTCATAATCTCACTCATATGCTCTCTCTCTCTCACATACATCCTCTATCGCGCACAATCTCTCTCTCTCACTCTCACTCCCACTCTCACTCCCACTCTCACTCTCACTCTCACTCTCACTCTCACTCTCTCTCTCTCACTATCTCTCTCTGTCATGCACACACCCTCTCCCTCTCCCTCCTGCACTCTCTCTCCCTCCCTCTCGCACTCACTCTCCCACACGCTCACACTCACTTCCTCCCTCTCGCACTCACTCTCCCTCTTTCTCGCACTCGCTCGCCCTCTTTCTCACACTCACTCTCCCTCCATCTCGTACTCACTCTCACTCCCTCTCGCACTCTTCCTCCCTCTCGCACTCACTCTCCCTCCCTCTCACACTCACTCTCCCTCCCGCTCTCGCACTCACTCTCTCCCTCTCTCGCACACTCAGTCACACTGTCTCTCTATCTTTCTCTATCACAAACTGACTCTCTCTCTCTCTCCCTCACACACTCTCACTCATATGATGTCTTTCTCATGCACACACTCTCTCTCTCACAGTCTCTGCCTCTCGGTCACACACTCTCACATCGCACTCTCAAATCGCACTCGCTTCCTCACGCTCCCACTCGCTCTCACTAGCTCCCTCTCACTCCCTCTCGCTTCCTCTTACTCTCTCTCACTCGCTCCTGCTCTCTCTCTCTCGCCCTCTATCTTGCTCTCACTCATGTTCATTCTCTCACACTCACTCTCCCTCTTTCTCACTCTCACCATTACTCTATCTCCCTGTCTGTCTGTCTCTCAAAATTTCACTCATGTTCTCTCTCTCAGACTCACTCTATTGTGCACTCTCTCTCTCCCTCACAATCACTCTCTCTCACTCTTTCTCTCTCACTCTCTCTCTCACTCTCAGTCTCTCTCATAGACCCTCTCTCTCTTTCACACACACAGACGTACATACATACACACACATTTTCTCTCCCTCACTCTCACTCTCTCACATCACTCTCCTTCCCTCTCGCACTCACTCTCCATCCTTCTCGCACTCACTCTCCCTCCCTCACTAACTCACTCTCCCTCCCACTCGCACTCATTCTCACTCTTTCTCGCACTTAATCTCAATCTCACTATGTCTCTCAGTCACGCACACACCCTCTCCCTCTCACTCTTGCACTCACTCTCCCACCCTCTCGCACTCACTTCCTCCCTCTCGTACTCACTCTCCCTCCCACTCGCACTCACTCCCTCTCTCTTGCACTGACTCTCCCTCCCTCTCGCACTCATTCTCCCTCCGCGTCGCACTCACTCTCCCTCTCTTTCGCACTCACTCTCCCACTCTCTCGCATTCACTCTCCCACCCTCTCGCCTCATTCTCCCTCCGCGTCGCACTCACTCTCCCTCTCTCGCACTCACTCTCCCACTCTCTCGCAGTCACTCTCCCACCCTCTCGCACACACTTCCTCCCTCTTGCACTCACTCTCCCTCCCTCTCACACTCACTCTCCCTCCCTCTCGCACTCACTCTCCCCCCATCTCTCGCACTCTCGCTCCCTCCCTGTCTTGCACTCACTCTCGCTCCCTCACTTGCACAGTCACACTCTCTATCTTTCTCTCTCACACACTGACTCTCTCTCCCTCTCTGTCTCTGTCACTCGTTGTCTCTGTCTCTCTCACTGTCTCTCTTGCTCTCACTACTGCGCTCTCTCAATCGATCTCTCTCGCCCTCTATGTTTCTCTCTCTCATGCTCATTCTCTCACACTCACTCTCTCTCATAGTCAATCTCCATCTCACCATCACTGTCTCTCACTCTCCCTATCACGTTCTCGCATATACACACTGTCTGTCTGTCTCTCTCATAATCTCAATCATATGCTCTCTCTCTCACATACAGCATCTATCACACCCGCTCTCTCTCTCTCCCTCACTCTCACTCTCATTCTCACTATATCTCTCTGTCACGCACACACCCTCTCCCTCTTTTACTCTCTCTCCCTCCCTCTCGCACTTACTCTCCCTCCCTCTCGCACTCACTTGCCTTCACTCACACACTCACTTTCCCTCCCTCTCGCACTCACTATCCCTCCCTCTCGCACTCACTCTCCCTCTCTCTCGCACTCACTCTCCCTCTCTCTCGCACTCACTCTCCCTCCCTCTCGCACTCACCCTCGCTCTCGCACTCACTCTCCTTCCCTCTCGCACTCCCTCTCCCTCTCGCACTCACTCTCCCTCCCTCTCGCACTCACACTCCCTCCCTCTCGCACTCACTCTCCTTCTCCCTCTCACACTCACTTTCCCTCTTTCTCACACTCATTCTCCCTCTTTCTCGCACAAAATCTCCCTCCCTCTCACACTCACTTGCCCTGCCTCCATCACACTCACTCGCACTCTTTCCCACTCTCAATCGCCCTCCCTCTCGCACTCAGTCTCCCTCCCTCTTGCACGCACTCTCCCTCCCTCTCACACTCACTCTCCCTCCCTCTCGCACTCACTCTCCCCCCATCTCTCGCACTCTCGCTCCCTCCCTGTCTTGCACTCACTCTCGCTCCCTCACTTGCACAGTCACACTCTCTATCTTTCTCTCTCACACACTGACTCTCTCTCCCTCTCTGTCTCTGTCACTCGTTGTCTCTGTCTCTCTCACTGTCTCTCTTGCTCTCACTACTGCGCTCTCTCAATCGATCTCTCTCGCCCTCTATGTTTCTCTCTCTCATGCTCATTCTCTCACACTCACTCTCTCTCATAGTCAATCTCCATCTCACCATCACTGTCTCTCACTCTCCCTATCACGTTCTCGCATATACACACTGTCTGTCTGTCTCTCTCATAATCTCAATCATATGCTCTCTCTCTCACATACAGCATCTATCACACCCGCTCTCTCTCTCTCCCTCACTCTCACTCTCATTCTCACTATATCTCTCTGTCACGCACACACCCTCTCCCTCTTTTACTCTCTCTCCCTCCCTCTCGCACTTACTCTCCCTCCCTCTCGCACTCACTTGCCTTCACTCACACACTCACTTTCCCTCCCTCTCGCACTCACTATCCCTCCCTCTCGCACTCACTCTCCCTCTCTCTCGCACTCACTCTCCCTCTCTCTCGCACTCACTCTCCCTCCCTCTCGCACTCACCCTCGCTCTCGCACTCACTCTCCTTCCCTCTCGCACTCCCTCTCCCTCTCGCACTCACTCTCCCTCCCTCTCGCACTCACACTCCCTCCCTCTCGCACTCACTCTCCTTCTCCCTCTCACACTCACTTTCCCTCTTTCTCACACTCATTCTCCCTCTTTCTCGTACAAAATCTCCCTCCCTCTCACACTCACTTGCCCTGCCTCCATCACACTCACTCGCACTCTTTCCCACTCTCAATCGCCCTCCCTCTCGCACTCAGTCTCCCTCCCTCTTGCACGCACTCTCCCTCCCTCTCACACTCACTCTCCCTCCCTCTCGCACTCACTCTCCCTCCCTCTTGCACTCACTCTCCCTCCCTATCGCACTCACTCACCCTCCCTCTCTCTCACTCACTCTGTGCCTCTCTCGCACACTCAGTCACACTCTCTATCTTTCTCTCTCACAAATTGACTCTCTGTCTCTCTCTCTCTCACACATTCTCACTCATATGATCTCTCTCCCTCACACTCACTCTGTCTCTCTCACTCTGTCTCTCACTCTCAGTCTCTCTCATAGATGCTCTCTCTCTTTCACACACACGCAGACGCACACACACACACATTCTCCGTCCCTAATTCTCCCTCTCTCCCATCACTCTCCCTCCCTCTCGCACTCACTCTCCCTCCCTCTCGCACTCACTCTCTTACTCTCTCACACTCACTCTGCCCCCATCTCTCGCACGCACTCTCCCTCACTCTCTTGCACTCACTCTCTCTCCCTCTCTTGCACAGTCACACTCTCCAACCTTTCTCTCTCACACACTGACATTCTCCCTCTCTCTGTCTCTGTCACTCGTTGTCTCTCTTGCTCTCACTCCCGTGCTCTCTCAATCGCTGTCTCTTGCCCTCTGTCTTTCTCTCTCTCATGCTCATTCTCTCACACTCACTGTCTCTCACAGTCAATCTCCGTCTCACCATCACTCTCTCTCACTCTCACTATCACGTTCTCACATACATACACTGTCTGCCTGTCTCTCTCATAATCTCACTCATATGCTCTCTCTCTCACATACAGCCTCTATCGTGCACGCTCTCCCTCACTCTCATTCCCACTCTCACTCTCACTCTCTCTCTCACTATCTCTCTGTCACGCACACACGTCTCCCTCTCCCTCCTGCACACTCTCTCCCTCCCTCTCGCACTTACTCTCCCTCCCTCTCGCACTCACTCGCCCTCCCTCTCACACTCACTCTCCTTCCCTCTCGCACTCACTCTCGCTCCCTCTCGCACTCACTCTCCCTCCCTCTCACACTCACTCTCCCTCCCTCACGCACTCACTCTCCCACCCTCTCACACTCACTCGCCCTCCCTCTCACACTCACTCTCCTTCCCTCTCGCACTCACTCTCGCTCCCTCTCGCACTCACTCTCCCTCTCTCTCGCACTCACTCTCCCTCCCTCACGCACTCACTCTCCCACCCTCTCACACTCACTCTCCCTCCCTCTCACACTCACTCTCCCTCCCTCTCGCACTTACACTCCCTCTCCCTCTCACACTCACTCACCCTCTATCTCGCACTCATTCTCACTCTTTCTCACACTCAATCTCCCTCCCTCTCACACTCACTTGCCCTCCCTCCCTCACACTCACTCGCCCTCTTTCTCACTCACTCGCCCTCTTTCTCGCACTCACTCTCCGTCCCTCTCGCACTAATTGTCCCTCCCTCTCGCACTCACTCCCTCTCTCCCTTTCACACTCACTCCCTCTTTCTTGCACTCATTCTCCCTCTTTCTCACACTCAATCTCCCTCCCTCTCTCACTCAATTGCCCTCCCTCCCTCACACTCACTCGCCCTCTTTCTCGCACTCACTCTCCATCCTTCTCACACTCACTCTCCCTCCCTCTCGCACTCACCTCCTCCCTCTCGCACTCACTTCCTCTCTCCCTCACTCTGGAACTCACTCTCACTCCCTCTCGCACTCACTCTCGCTCCCTCTTGCACTCACTGTCCCTCACTCTCACACTCACTCTCCCTCCCTCTCGCACTCACTCTCCCTCCATCTTGCGCTCACTCTCCCTCCCTCTCGCGCTCACTCTCCCTCCCTCTCGCACTCACTCTCCCTCCCTCTCGCATTCACACTCCCTTCCTCTCGCACTCACTCTCCCTCCTTCTCACACTCACTATCCCTCCCTCTTGCACTCACTCTCCCTCCCTCTCGCACTCACTCTCTCTCTCCCTCTCACACTCACTCTCCCTCTTTCTCACACTCAATCTTCCTCCCTCTCACACTCACTTCCTCGCTATCGCACTCACTTCCTCTCTCTCGCACTCACTCTCCCTCACTCTGGCACTCACTCTCACTCTTCCTCCCACTCACTCTCGCTCCCTCTTGCACTCACACTCCCTCACTCTCGCATTCACTCTCCCTCCCTCTCGCGCTCACTCTCCCTCCATCTCGCGCTCACTCTCCCTCCCTCTCGCGCTCACTCTCCCTCCCTCTCGCACTCACTCTCCCTCCCTCTCGCACTCACTCTTCCTCCCTCTCACATTCACTCTCCCTTCCTGTTGCACTGATTCTCCCTTCCTCTCGCACTCACTCTCCCTCCCTCTCACACTCACTATCCCTCCCTCTTGCACTCACTCTCCCTCCCTCTCGCACTCACTCTCTCTCTCCCTCTCACACTCACTCTCCCTCTTTTTCACACTCATTCTCCCTCTTTCTCGCACTCAATCTCCCTCCATCTCACACTCACATGCTCTCCCTCTCTCACATTCACTCGCCCTCTTTCTCGCACTCACTCTCCTTCCCTCTCGCACTCACTTTCCATCCCTCTCGCACTCACTCTCTCTCCCTCTCGCACTCACATCCTCCCTCTCGCACTCACTTCCTCTCTCTCGCACTCACTCTCCCTCACTCTGGCACTCACTCTCACTCCCTCTCACACTCACTCTCACTCCCTCTTGCACTCACACTCCCTCACTCTCGCACTCACTCTCCCTCCCTCTCGCACTCACTCACCCTCCCTCTCGCACTCACTCTCTCTCTCCCTCTCACACTCACTCTCCCTCTTTCTCACACTCACTCTCCCACCCTCTCGCACTCACCTCCACCATCTCACGCTCACTTCCTCCCTCTCGCACTCACTCTCCCTCCCTCTCGCACTCACTCTCCATCCTTCTCGCACTCACTCTCCCTCCCTCTCGCACTCACTTCCTCCCTCTTGCACTCACTTCCTTTCTCTCGCACTCACTCTCCCTCACTCTTGCACTCACTCTCACTCTCTGTCTCTGTCACTCATTGTCTCTCTCACTGTCTCTCTTGCTCTCACTCCCGCGCTCTCTCAATCGCTCTCTCTCACCCTCTATCTTTCTCTCTCTCATGCTCATTCTCTCACACTCACTGTCTCTCACAGTCAATCTCCGTCTCACCATCACTGTCTCTCACTCTCACTATCACGTTCTCACATACATACACTGTCTGCCTGTCACTCTCATAATCTCACTCATATGCTCTCTCTCTCACATACAGCCTCTATCGCGCACATTCTCTCTGTCTCCCTCTCTCTCTCCCTCACTCTCACTCTCACTATCTTTCTCTCACTCTCTCTCTCACTATCTCTCTCTCACTCTCTCTCTCACTATCTCTCTCTGTCACGCACACAACCTCTCCCTCTCCCTCTCGCACTCACTCTCCCTCTTTCGCACTCACTCTCCCTCCCTTTCTCACACTCACTCTCCCTCTCGCACTCACTCTCCTTCCCTGTCGCACTCACTCTCCTTCCCTCTCGCACTCACTCTCCCTCTTTCGCACTCACTCTCCCTCCCTCTCTCACACTCACTCTCCCTCTCACACTCTCTCTCCCTCCCTCTCACATTCACTCTCCTTCCCTCTCGCACTCACTCGCCTACCCTCTCGCACTCACTCTCCCTCCCTCTCGCACTCACTCTCCCTCCTTCTTGCCCTCACTCTCCCTCCCTCTCGCACTCACTCTCCCTCCCTCTCACACTCACTCTCCCTCTTTCTCACACTCACTCGCCCTCTTTCTCGCACTCACTCTCCCTCCCTCTCGCACTCACTCTCCCTCCCTCTTGCCCTCACTCTCCCTCCCTCTTGCACTCACTCTCCCTCCCTCTCACACTCACTCTCCCTCTTTCTCGCACTCATTCACCCTCTTTCTCGCACTCAATCTCCCTCCCTCTCACACTCAATTGCCCTTCCTCCCTCACACTCACTCGCCCTCTTTCTCGCACTCACTCGCCCTCTTTCTCGCACTCACTCGCCCTCTTTCTCGCACTCACTCGCCCTCTTTCTCGCACTCACTCTCCCTCCCTCTCGTACTCACTATCACTCCCTCTCACACTCTCCCTGCCTCTCGCACTCACTCTCCCTCTGGCTCTCGCACTCACTCTCTCCCTCTCTCGCTCACTCAGTCACACTCTCTCTCTATCCTTCCCTCTCACAAACTGACCGTCTCTCTCTCTCTCTCTCTCTCCATCACACTATCTCACTCTTATGATCTCTCTCTCACACACAAACTCTCTCTCTCACACTCTCTCTCTCTCAGTTTTTGCCTCTCGGTCACACACTCTCACATCACACTCTCAAATCGCACTCGCTTCCTCACGTTCCCACTCGCTACAACTCGCTTCTTCTCACTCCCTCTCGCTCCCTCTTACTCTCTCTCTCTCGCTCGTGCGCTCCCTCTCGCCCTCTATCTTGCTCTCACTCATGTTCATTCTCTCACACTCATTCTCCCTCTTTCTCACTCTCACCATTACTCTATATCCCTGTCTGTCTGTCTGTCTCTCAAAATCTCACTCATGTGCTCTCAGACTCAGTCTATCGTGCACTCTCTCTCTCCCTCACACTCACTCTCTGTCACATCTTTCTCGCTCACTCTCTCTCACTCTCAGTCTCTCTCATAGACCCTCTCTCTCTTTCACACACACACAGACGTACACACACGCACACATTTTCTCTCCCTCACTCTCACTCTTTCACGTCACTCTCCCTCCCTCTCGCACTCACTCTCCATCCTTCTCGCACTCACTCTCCCTCCCTCTCGCACTCACTTCCTCCCTCTCGCACTCACTTCCTTTCTCTCGCACTCACTCTCCCTCACTCTTGCACTCACTCTCACTCTCTGTCTCTGTCACTCGTTGTCTCTCTCACTGTCTCTCTTGCTCTCACTCCCGCGCTCTCTCAATCGCTCTCTCTCACCCTCTATCTTTCTCTCTCTCATGCTCATTCTCTCACACTCACTGTCTCTCACAGTCAATCTCCGTCTCACCATCACTGTCTCTCACTCTCACTATCACGTTCTCACATACATACACTGTCTGCCTGTCTCTCTCATAATCTCACTCATATGCTCTCTCTCTCTCACATACAGCCTCTATCGCGCACACTCTCTCTCTCTCCCTCACTCTCACTCTCACTATCTTTCTCTCACTCTCTCTCTCAGTATCTCTCTCTGTCACGCACCCAACCTCTCCCTCTCCCTCTCGCACTCACTCACCCTCTTTCACACTCACTCTCCCTCCCTCTCTCACATTCACTCTCCCTCACGCACTCACTCTCCCTCCCTCTCGTACTCACTCCTTCCCTCTCACGCACAGTCTCCCTCCCTCTCGCACTCACTCTCCCTCCCTCTCGCACTCACTTTCACTCCCTCTCGCACTCACTCTCCCTCCCTCTCGAACTCATTCTCCCACCCTATTGCACTCACTCTCCCTCCCTCTCTCGCACTCACTCTCTCCCTCTCTCGCACACTCAGTCACACTCTCTTTCTCTCTTACAAACTGACTCTATCTCTCTCACTCTCTCCCTCTCACACTCTCACTCCTATGATCTCTCTCTCACACAAACACTCTCTCTCTCACAGTCTCTCTTTCACTGTCTGTGTCTCTCGGTCACACACTATCACATCACTCACTCAATTGTTCTCGCTCCCTTTCGCTCCCTCTTGCTCTCTTTCTTGCCCTCTATCTTGCTGTCACACATGCTCATTCTCTCACACTCACTCTCCCTCTCTCTCACTCTCACCATTACTCTATCTAACTGTCTGTCTGTCTGTTTCTCAAAATCTCACTCCTGTGCTCTCTCAGACTCACTCTATCGTGCACTCTCTCTCTCCGTCACACTCACTCTCTCTCTCTCACTCTCTCTCTCACTCTCAGTCTCTCTCATAGACCCTCTCTCTCTTTCACACACACACAGACGCACACACACACACATTCTCACTCCCTCACACTTCCTCTCTCAGGTCACTCTCCCTCCCTCTCGCACTCACTTTCCATCCCTCTCACAATCACTTCCTCCCTTTCGAACTCATATTCCCTCTCTCTCGCACTCACTCTCCTCTCTCTCGCACTCACTCTCCCTCTTTCGCACTCACTCTCCCACGCTCTCGCACTCATCTCCGCCCTCTCACACTCACCTCTGCCCTCTCGCACTCACTTCCTCCCTCTCGCACTCACTCTCCCTCCCTCTCGAAAGCACTCTCCCTCACTCTCTTGCACAGTCACACTCTCTATCTCTTTGTCTCACACACTGACTCTCATTCTCTGTCTGTCACTCGTCTCTCTCTCTCACTGTGTCTCTTGCTCTCCATCCCGCGCTCTCTCAATCGCTCTCTCTCGCCCTCTATCTTTCTCTCTCTCATGCTCGTGCTCTCACACTCACTGTCTCTCACAGTCAATCTCCGTCTCACCATCATTGTCTCTCACTCTCACTATCACGTTCTCATATACATACACTGTCTGCCTGTCTCTCTCATAATCTCACTCATTTGCTCTCTCTCTCACATACAGCCTCTATCGCGCACACTCTCTCTCTCTCCCTACTCTCACTCTCACTATCTTTCTCTCACTCTCTCTCTCAGTATCTCTCTCTATCACGCACTCAACCTCTCCCTCTCCCTCTCGCACTCACTCACCCTCTTTCGCACTCACTCTCCCTCCCTCTCTCACATTCACTCTCCCTCGCGTACTCACTCCTTCCCTCTCGTGCACAGTCTCCCTCCCTCTCGCACTCACTCACCCTCCCTCTCGCACTCACTCTCACTCCCTCTCGCACTCACTCTCTCCCTCTCTCGCACACTCAGTCACACTCTCTTTCTCTCTTACAAACTGACTATCTCTCTCACTCTCTCCCTCTCACACTCTCACTCCTATGATCTCTCTCTCACACAAACACTCTCTCTCTCTCACAGTCTCTCTTTCACTGTCTGTGTCTCTCGGTCACACACTATCACATCACTCACTCAATTGTTCTCGCTCCCTCTCGCTCCCTCTCGCTCTCTTTCTTGCCCTCTATCTTGCTGTCACACATTCTCATTCTCTCACACTCACTCTCCCTCTCTCTCACTCTCACCATTACTCTATCTCACTGTCTGTCTGTCTGTTTCTCAAAATCTCACTCGTGCTCTCTCTCAGACTCACTCTATCGTGCACTCTCTCTCTCCCTCACACTCACTCTCTCTCTCTCACTCTCTCTCTCACTCTCAGTCTCTCTCATAGACCCTCTCTCTCTTTCACACACACACAGACGCACACACACACACATTCTCACTCCCTCACACTTCCTCTCTCAGGTCACTCTCCCTCCCTCTCGCATTCACTTTCCATCCCTCTCGCAATCACTTCCTCCCTCTCGAACTCATATTCCCTCTCTCTCGCACTCACTCTCCTCTCTCTCGCACTCACTCTCCTGCTTTCGCACTCACTCTCCCACCCTCTCGCACTCACCTCTGCCCTCTCACACTCACCTCTGCCCTCTCGCACTCACTTCCTCCCTCTCGCACTCACTCTCCCTCCCTCTCGAAAGCACTCTCCCTCACTCTCTTGCACAGTCACACTCTCTATCTCTTTGTCTCACACACTGACTCTCATTCTCTGTCTGTCACTCGTCTCTCTCTCTCACTGTGTCTCTTGCTCTCCATCCCGCGCTCTCTCAATCGCTCTCTCTCGCCCTCTATCTTTCTCTCTCTCATGCTCGTGCTCTCACACTCACTGTCTCTCACAGTCAATCTCCGTCTCACCATCATTGTCTCTCACTCTCACTATCACGTTCTCATATACATACACTGTCTGCCTGTCTCTCTCATAATCTCACTCATTTGCTCTCTCTCTCACATACAGCCTCTATCGCGCACACTCTCTCTCTCTCCCTACTCTCACTCTCACTATCTTTCTCTCACTCTCTCTCTCAGTATCTCTCTCTATCACGCACTCAACCTCTCCCTCTCCCTCTCGCACTCACTCACCCTCTTTCGCACTCACTCTCCCTCCCTCTCTCACATTCACTCTCCCTCGCGTACTCACTCCTTCCCTCTCGTGCACAGTCTCCCTCCCTCTCGCACTCACTCACCCTCCCTCTCGCACTCACTCTCACTCCCTCTCGCACTCACTCTCTCCCTCTCTCGCACACTCAGTCACACTCTCTTTCTCTCTTACAAACTGACTATCTCTCTCACTCTCTCCCTCTCACACTCTCACTCCTATGATCTCTCTCTCACACAAACACTCTCTCTCTCTCACAGTCTCTCTTTCACTGTCTGTGTCTCTCGGTCACACACTATCACATCACTCACTCAATTGTTCTCGCTCCCTCTCGCTCCCTCTCGCTCTCTTTCTTGCCCTCTATCTTGCTGTCACACATTCTCATTCTCTCACACTCACTCTCCCTCTCTCTCACTCTCACCATTACTCTATCTCACTGTCTGTCTGTCTGTTTCTCAAAATCTCACTCGTGCTCTCTCTCAGACTCACTCTATCGTGCACTCTCTCTCTCCCTCACACTCACTCTCTCTCTCTCACTCTCTCTCTCACTCTCAGTCTCTCTCATAGACCCTCTCTCTCTTTCACACACACACAGACGCACACACACACACATTCTCACTCCCTCACACTTCCTCTCTCAGGTCACTCTCCCTCCCTCTCGCATTCACTTTCCATCCCTCTCGCAATCACTTCCTCCCTCTCGAACTCATATTCCCTCTCTCTCGCACTCACTCTCCTCTCTCTCGCACTCACTCTCCTGCTTTCGCACTCACTCTCCCACCCTCTCGCACTCACCTCTGCCCTCTCGCTCTCACTTCCTCCCTCTCGCACTCACTCTCCCTCCCTCTCGGACGCACTCTCCCTCACTCTCTTGCACAGTCACACTCTCTATCTCTTTGTCTCACACACTGACTCTCATTCTCTGTCTGTCACTCGTCTCTCTCTCTCACTGTGTCTCTTGCTCTCCATCCCGCGCTCTCTCAATCGCTCTCTCTCGCCCTCTATCTTTCTCTCTCTCATGCTCATGCTCTCACACTCACTGTCTCTCACAGTCAATCTCCGTCTCACCATCACTGTCTCTCACTCTCAGTATCACGTTCTCACATACATACACGGTCTTCCTGTCTCTCATAATCTCACTCATATGCTCTCTCTCACATACAGCCTCTGTCGCACACACTCTCTCTCACTCCCTCACTCTCACTCTCACTCTCACTATCTTTCTCTCACTCTCTCTCTCACTATCTCTCTGTCACGCACACAACCTCTCCCTCTCCCTCTCCCTCTCCCTCTCCCTCTCCCTCTCCCTCTCCCTCTCACACTCACTCTCCCTCTTTCGCACTCACTCTCCCTCCCTCTCTCACACTCACTCTCCCTCTCGCACTCATTCTCCCTCTCGCACTCACTCTCCTTCCCTCTCGCACTCACACTCCTTCCCTCTCGCGCACAGTCTCCCTCCCTCTCGTGCTCACTCTCTCTCCCTCTCACGCTCACTCTCCCTCCCTCTCGCACTCAAACTCCCTCCCTCTCGCACTTACTCTCCCACCCTCTCGCATTCACTCTCCCTTCCTCTCGCACTGATTCTCCCTCCCTCTCGCACTCACTCTCCCTCCCTCTCACACTCACTATCCCTCCCTCTTGCACTCACTCTCCCTCTTTCTCACACTCATTCTCCATCTTTCTCGCACTCAATCTGCGTCCCTCTCACACTCACTTGACCTCCCTCTCTCACATTCACTCGCCCTCTTTCTCATACTCACTCTCCCTCTCTCTCGCACTCACTCTCCCTCTCTCTCGCACTCCCTCTCCTCTCTCTCGCACTCACTCTCCCTCTTTCGCAATCACTCTCCCTCCCTCTCGCACTCACTCTCCCTCACTCTCTTGCACAGTCACACTGTCTACCTTTCTGTCTCACACACTGACTCTCACTCTCTGTCTCTGTCACTCATTGTCTCTCTCTCTCACTGTCTCTCTTGCTCTCACTCCCGCGCTCTCTCAATCGCTCTCTCTCGCCCTCTATCTTTCTCTCTCTCATGCTCATTCTCTCACACTCACTGTCTCTCACAGTCAATCTCCGTCTCACCATCACTGTCTCTCACTCTCACTATCACGTTCTCACATACATACACTGTCTGCCTGTCTCTCTCATAATCTCACTCATATGCTCTCTCTCACATACAGCCTCTATCGCGCACACTCTCTCTCTCCCTCACTCTCATTCTCACTATCTTTCTCTCACTCTCTCCCAATATCTCTCTCTGTCACGCACACAACCTCTCCCTCTCCCTCTCGCGCTCAATCTCCCTCTTTCGCACCCTCAGTCACACTCTCTCTCTATCTTTCTCTCTCACAAACTGACTCTCTCTCTCTCTCTCTCTCTCTCCCCATCACACAATCTTACTCTTATGATCTCTCTCTCACACACACACTCTCTCTCTCACCCTCTCTCTCTCACAGTCTCTGCCTCTCGGTCACACACTCTCAAATCACACTCTCAAATCGCACTCGCTTCCTCACGCTCCCACTCGCACTCACTCTCCCTCCCTCTCGCACTCACTCTCCCTCCCTCTCGCACTCACTCTCCCTTCCTCTCGCACTGATTCTCCCTTCCTCTCGCACTCACTCTCCCTCCCTCTCACTCTCACTATCCCTCCCACTTGCCCTCACTCTCCGTCCCTCTCGCACTCACTCTCTCTCTCCCTCTCACACTCACTCTCCCTCTTTCTCACATTCATTCTCCCTCTTTCTTGCACTCAATCTCCCTCCCTCTCACATTCACTCGCCCTCTTTCTCGCACTCACTCTCCTTCCCTCTCGCACTCACTCTCCCTCCCTCTCGCACTCACTCTCCCTCCCTCTCAAACTCATGCTCCGTCTCTCTCGTACTCACTCTCTCTCGCACTCACTCTCCCTCTTTCGCAATCACTCTCCCACCCTCTCGCACTCACCTCCGCCCTCTCGCGTGCACTTCCTCCCTCTCGCACTCACTCTCCTCTCTCTCACACTCACTCTCCCTCTTTGGCAATCACTCTCCCACCCTCTCGCACTCACCTCCGCCCTCTCGCGCTCACTTCCTCCCTCTCGCACTCTCTCCCTCCCTCTCGCACTCACTCTCCCTCACTCTCTTGCACAGTCACACTCTCTATCTTTCTGTCTCGCACACGGACTCTCACTCTCTGTCTCTGTCACTCGTTGTCTCTCTCTCTCACTGTCTCTCTTGGTCTCACTCCCGTGCTCTCTCAATTGCTGTCTCTCGCCCTCTGTCTTTCTCTTTCTCATGCTCATTCTCTCACACTCACTGTCTCTCACAGTCAATCTCCGTCTCACCATCACTGTCTCTCACTCTCACAATCACATTCTGGCATACACACACAGTCTGTCTGTCTCTCTCATAATCTCACTCATATGCTGTCTCTCTCACATACAGCATCTATCGCGCACACTCTCTCTCTCTCTCTCTCACTCTCATTCCCACTCTCACTCTCACTCTCTCTCTCACTATCTCTCTCTGTCACGCACACACCGTCTCCCTCTCCCTCTTGCGCTCTCTCTCCCTCCCTCTCGCACTTACTCTCCCTCCCTCTTTCGCACTCACTCACCCTCCCTCTCACACTCAATCTCGCTCACTCTCGAACTCACTCTCGCTCCCTCTCGCACTCACTCTCCCTCCCTCTCGCACTCCCACTCCCTCCCTCTCTCGCACTCACTCTCCCTCCCTCTCTCGCACTCAGTCTCCCGCCCTCTCGCACTCACTCTCCCTCCCTCTCGAACTCACTCTCCCTCCCTCTCGAACTCACTCTCCCTCCCTCTCGAACTCACTCTCCCTCCTTCTCGCATTCACTCTCCCTTCCTCTCCCATTCACTCTCCCTTCCTCTCGCAATCACTCTCCCTTCCTCTCGCACTCACTCTCCTCTCTCTCGCACTCACACTCCTTCCCTCTCGCACTCACACTCCCTCCCTCTTGCACTCACACTCATTCCCTCTCGCTCTCACTCTCCCTCCCTCTCTTGCACTCACTCTCCCTCCCTCTCTCGCTCTCACTCTCCCTCCCTCTGGCACTCACTCTCCCTCCCTCTTGCACTCACTCTCCCTCCCTCTCGCACTCACTCTCCCTCCCCCTCGCACTCACCCTCCCTCCTACACTCACTCTCTCTCTCCCTCTCACACTCACTCTCACTTTTTCTCGCACTCATTCTC
Organism: Isurus oxyrinchus; assembly: GCA_026770705.1. Classification (NCBI taxonomy): domain Eukaryota; kingdom Metazoa; phylum Chordata; class Chondrichthyes; order Lamniformes; family Lamnidae; genus Isurus; species Isurus oxyrinchus. Next base: position 59,213,696 of record JANJGN010000017.1, on the reverse strand, counting down.
CCTCTTTCTTGCAGTCACTCTCCCTCCCTCTCACACTCACTTTCCCTCCCTCTCTCACACTCACTCGCCCTCTTTCTCGCACTCACTCGCCCTCTTTCTCGCACTCATTCTCCCTCCCTCTCACACTCACTCTCCCTCTCTCTCGCAATCACACTCATTCCCTCGCGCACTCACTCTCCCTCCCTCTCTCGCACTCACTCTCCCTCCCTCTCTCGCACTCACTCTCCCTCCCTCTCGCACTCACTCTCCCTCCCTCTCACACTCACTCTCCCCTCCCTCTCTCGCACTCACTCTCCCTCCCTCTCTCACGTCACTCTCCCTCCCTCTCGCACTCACTCTCCCACCCTTTCGTACTCACTCTCTTTCCTTCTCGCACTTACTCTCCCCCATCCCTCGCACTCACTCTCCCTCCCTCTCTTGCACTCACTCTCTTTCCCTCTCTTGCACAATCACACTCTCTATCTTTCTCTCTCACACACTGACTCTCTCTCCCTCTCTGTCTCTGTCGCTCGTTGTCTCTCTTGCTCTCACTCCCGCGCTCTCCTAATCACTCTCTCTCGCCCTCTGTCTTTCTCTCTCTCATGCTCATTCTCTCACACTCACTGTCTCTCACTCTCACTATCACATTCTGGCATACAGACACTGTCTGTCTCTCTCATAATCTCTCATGTGCTCTCTCTCTCACATACAGCCTCTATCACGCACATTTTCTCTCAGTCCCTCACTCTCACTCTCACTCTCACTCTTACTCCCAATCTCACTTTCACTCTCACACTCACTCTCTCTCTCTCACTATCTCTCTCTGTCATGCACACACGCACTCCCTCTCCCACCTGCACTCTCTCTCCCTCCCTCTCGCACTTACTCTCCCTCCCTCTCACACTCACTCTCCCTTCCTCTCACACTGACTCTCCCTTCCTCTCACACTGACTCTCCCTCCCTCTCGTACTCACCCTCCCTCTTGCACTCACTCTCCCTCCCTCTCACACTCACTCTCCCTCCCTCTCGCTCTCACCCTCCCTCTTCCACTCACTCTCCCTCCCTCTCGCACTCACTCTCCCTCCCTCTCGCACTCACTCTCCCACCCTCTCGCACTCACTCTCCCTCCCTCTTGAACTCACTCTCCCTCCCTCTAGCACTCATTCTCCCTCCCTATTGCACTCACTCTGCCTCGCTCTCTCACACTCACTCTTTCCCTCTCTCGCACACTCAGCCACACTCTCTTTCTCTCTTCACAAACTGACTCTATCTCTCTCTCTCTCTCTCCCACTCACACTCTCACTCATATGAACTCTCTCACACACACACTCTCTCTCTCACAGTCTCTCTTTCACTGTCTGTGTCTCTCAGTCACACACTATCACATCACTCACTCAATTGTTCTCGCTCCCTCTCGCTCCCTCTCGCTCTCTCTCTTGCCCTCTATCTTGCTGTCACACATTCTCATTCTCTCACACTCACTCTCCCTCTCTCTCACTCTCACCATTACTCTATCTAACTGTCTGTCTGTCTGTTTCTCAAAATCTCACTCCTGTGCTCTCTCAGACTCACTCTATCGTGCACTCTCTCTCTCCCTCACACTCACTCTCTCTCTCTCACTCTCTCTCTCACTCTCATTCTCTCTCATAGACCCTCTCTCTCTTTCACACACACAGACGCACACACACATTCTCACTCCCTCACTCTCCCTCTCTCACGTCACTCTCCCTCCCTCTCGCACTCACTCTCCCACCCTTTCGTACTCACTCTCTTTCCTTCTCGCACTTACTCTCCCCCATCCCTCGCACTCATTCTCCCTCCCTCTCTTGCACTCACTTCTTTCCCTCTCTTGCACAATCACACTCTCTATCTTTCTCTCTCACACACTGACTCTCTCTCCCTCTCTGTCTCTGTCGCTCGTTGTCTCTCTTGCTCTCACTCCCGCGCTCTCCCAATCACTCTCTCTCGCCCTCTATCTTTCTCTCTCTCATGCTCATTCTCTCACACTCACTGTCTCTCACTCTCACTATCACATTCTGGCATACAGACACTGTCTGTCTCTCTCATAATCTCACTCATGTGCTCTCTCTCTCACATACAGCCTCTATCATGCACATTTTCTCTCTGTCCCTCACTCTCACTCTCACTCTCACTCTCACTCTTACTCCCAATCTCACTTTCACTCTCACACTCACTCTCTCTCTCTCACTATCTCTCTCTGTCATGCACACACGCACTCCCTCTCCCACCTGCACTCTCTCTCCCTCCCTCTCGCACTCACTCGCACTACCTCTCAAACTCACTCTCCCTTCCTCTCACACTGACTCTCCCTCCCTCTTACACTGACTCTCCCTCCCTCTCGCACGCACTCTCCCTCCCTCTCGCACTCACTCTCCCATCCTCTCGCACTCACTCTCCCTCCCTCTCGCACTCACACTCCCTCTCTTTCGCACTCACTCTCCCTCTCTCTAGCACCCACTCTCTCTCTCTTTCGCACTCACTCTCCCTCTCTCGCACTCACTCTCCCACCCGCTCGCACTCATTTACTCCCTCTCGCACTCACTTCCTCCCTCTCGCACTCACTCTCCCTCCCTCTCGCACACACCCTCCCTCTTGCACTCACTCTCCCTCCCTCTCACACTCACTCTCCCTCCCTCTCGCTCTCACCCTCCCTCTTCCACTCACTCTCCCTCCCTCTCGCACTCACTCTCCCTCCCTCTCGCACTCACCCTCCCTCTTGCACTCACTCTCCCTCCCTCTCACACTCACTCTCCCTCACTCTCGCTCACACCCTCCCTCTTCCACTCACTCACCCACCCTCTCACACTCACTCTCCCTCCCTCTCGCACTCACTCACCCGCCCTCTCGCACTCACTCTCCTTCCCTCTTGAACTCACTCTCCCTCCCTCTCGAACTCACTCTCCCTCCATCTCGCATTCACTCTCCCTTCCTCTCGCACTCACTCTCCCTTCCTCTCACACTCACACTCCCTCCCTCTCACACTCACACTCCCTCCCTCTCGCACTCACTCTCCCTCCCTCTCTCACACTCACTCGCCCTCTTTCTCGCACTCACTCGCCCTCTTTCTTGCACTCACTCTCCCTCCCTCTCGCACTCACTCTCACTCCCTCTCGCACTCACTCTCCCTCCCTCTCGCACTCACACTCCCTCTTTCTCGCACTCAATCTCCCTCTCTCTAGCACGCACTCTCTCTCTCTTTCGCACTCACTCTCCCTCTCTCGCACTCACTCTCCCACCCGCTCGCACTCACTTCCTCCCTCTCACACTCACTTCCTCCCTCTCACACTCACTCTCCCTCCCTCTCGCACTCACCCTCCCTCTTGAACTCATTCTCCCTCCCTCTCACACTCACTCTCCCTCCCTCTCGCTCTCACTCTCCCTCTTCCACTCACTCTCCCTCCCTCTCGCACTCACTGTCCCGCCCTCTCGCACTCACTCTCCCTCCCTCTCGAACTCACTCTCCCTCCCTCTCGAACTCACTCTCCCTCCCTCTCGCATTCACTCTCCCTTCCTCTCCCACTCACTCTCCCTTCCTCTCGCAATCACTCTCCCATCTTCTCGCACTCACTCTCGCTCCCTCTCGCACTCACTCTCCCTCCCCTTCGCACTCACTCTCCCTCCCGCACTCACTCTCTCTCTCCCTCTCACACTCACTCTCACTCTTTCTCGCATTCATTCTCCCTCTTTCTCGCACTCAATCTCCCTCCCTCTCACACTCACTTGCCCTACCTTTCTCGCACTCACTCGCCCTCTTTCTCACACTCACTCTCCCTCCGTCTCGCACTCACTCTCACTCCCTCTCGCACTCACTCTCCCTCCCTCTCGCACTCACTCTCCCTCCCTCTCTCGCACTCACTCTCTCCCTCTCTCGCACAATCAGTCACATTCTCTCTCTATTTTTCTCTCTCACAAACTGAATTCTCTCTCTCTCTCTCCCTCACTCACTCTCACTCATATGATCTCTCTCTCACACACGCATCCTCTCTCTCACAGTCTCTCTCTCACTGTCTGTGTCTCTCGGTCACACACTCTCACATCAGTCTCTCAATCGTTCTCGCTCCCTCTCGCTCTTTCTCTTGCCCTCTATCTTGCTGTCACACATGTTCATTCTCTCACACTCACTCTCCCTCTTTCTCACTCTCACCATTACTCTATCTCCCTGTCTGTCTGTCTGTCTGTCTCTCAAAATCTCACTCACGTGCTCTCTCTCAGACTCACTCTATCGTGCACTCTCTCTCTCCCTCACACTCACTCTCTGTCACATCTTTCTCTCTCACTCTCTCTCTCACTCTCAGTCTCTCTCATAGACCCTCTCTCTCTTTCACACACACACAGACGTACACACACACACACACACACACACACACACACACACAGACACATTTTCTCTCCCTCACTCTCACTCTCTCGCGTCACTCACCCTCCCTCTCGCACTCACTCTCCCTCCCTCTCGCACTCACTTCCTCCCTCTCGCACTCATTTCCTCTCTCTCGCACTCACTCTCCCTCACTCTCGCACTCACTCTCACTGCCTCTCGCACTCACTCTCCCTCCGTCTCGCGCTCACTCTCCTTTCCTCTCGCGCTCACTCTCCGTCCCTCTTGCACTCGCTCTCCCTCCCTCTCGCACTCACTCTCCCTCCCTCTCGCACTCACTCTCCCTCCCTCTCTCACACTCAATCTCCCGCCCTCTCTCTCGCACTCACTCTCTCTCCCTCTCACACTCACTCTCCCTCCCTCTCTCGCACTCACTCTCCCTCCCTCTCTCGCACTCACTCTCTCTCCCTCTCGCACTCACTCTCCCTCCCTCTCTCGCACTCACTCGCCCTCTTTCTCGCACTCACTCGCCCTCTTTCTCACACTCACTCTCCCTCCCTCTTGCACTCACTCTCCCTCCCTCTGTCGCACTCACTCTCCCTCCCTCTCTCGCACTCACTCTCTCCCTCTCTCGCACACTCAGTCACACTCTCTCTATCTTTCTCTCTCACAAACTGAATTCTCTCTCTCTCTCTCTCCCTCACACACTCTCACTCATATGATCTCTCTCTCACACACACACCCTCTCTCACAGTCTCTCTCTCTCACTGTCTGTGTCTCTCGGTCACACACTCTCACATCACTCTCTCAATCGTTCTCGTTGCCTCTCGCTCCCTCTCGCTCTTTCTCTTGCCCTCTATCTTGCTGTCACACATGTTCATTCTCTCACAATCACTCTCCCTCTCTCTCACTCTCACCATTACTCTATCTCACTGTCTGTCTATCTCTCAAAATCTCAATCGTGCTCTCTCTCAGACTCACTCTATCGTGCACTCTTGCTCTCCCTCACACTCACTCTCTCTCACTCTCTCTCTCACTCAGTCTATTTCATAGACCCTCTCTCTCTTTCAAACACACACAGACACACACACACATTCTCTCTCCCTCACTCTCCCTCCCGCTCGCACTCGCTCTCCCATCCTCTCGCACTCGCTTTCCCTCCCTCTCGCACTCACTCTCCCTCCCTCTCGCACTCACTCTCCCTCCCTCTCTCGCACTCACTCTCCCTCCCTCTCTCTCTCGCACTCACTCTCTCTCCTTCTCTCGCACATTCACATTCTGTATCTTTCTCTCTCACACACTGACTCTCTCTCTCCTCCTCTGTCTCTATCCCTCGTTGTCTCTGTCTATCTCGCTCTCTCTCTCGCTCTCACTTCCACGCTTTCTCCCGCTCTCTTTCACGCTCTCTATCTTTTTCTCTCATGCTCATTCTCTCACACTCACTGTCTCTCACAGTCAATCTCTGTCTCACCATCACTCTCTCTCACTCTTACTATCACTTTCTCGCATACACACACTGTCTGTCTGTCTCTCTCATAATCTCACTCATATACTCTCTCACATACAGCCTCTATCGCGCACACACTCTCTCTCTCACTCTCACTCGCACTCTCAATGTCTCTCTCACTATCTCTCTCTGTCATGCACAAAGCCTCTCCCTCTGCCTCTCGCACACTCTCCCCCTCTCTCTCACACTCTCTCGCCCTCCCTCTCACACTCACTCTTCCTCCCTCTCGCACACACTCTCCCTCCCTCTCGCACTCACTCTCCCTCTCGCACTCACTTTACCTCCCACTCGCACTCACTCTCCCTCCCTCTTGCACTCACTCTCCCTTCCTCTCTCACACTCACTCTCCATCCCTCTCGCACTCACTCTCCCGCCATCTCGCACTCACTCTCCCTCACTCTTGCACTCATTCTCCCTTCCTCTCGCACTCACTCTCCCTCCCTCTCGCACTCACTCTCCCTCCCTATCTCGCACTCACTCTCCCTCCCTCTCTCAGTCACTCTCCCTCCCTCTCGCACTCACTCTCCTGCCCTCTCGCACACACTCTCCGTCCCTATCTCGCACTCACTATCTCCCTCTCTCGCATACTCAGTCACAGTCTCTCTCTATCTATCTCTCTCACAAACTGACTCTCTCTGTCTCCCTCACACACTCTCACTCTTATGATCTCTCTCTCACACTGTCTGTGTCTCTCAGTCACACACTCTCACATCAGTCTCTCAATCGTTCTCGCTCTTCCTCGCTCCCTTTCGCTCTCTCTCTTGCCCTCTATCTTGCTGTCACACATGTTCATTCTCTCACACTCACTCTCCATCTCTCTCCCTCTCACCACCACTCTCTCTCACTGTCTGTCTGTCACTCAAAATCTCACTCATGTGCTCTCTCTCTCAGACACACTCTATCGCGCATTATCTCTCTCCCTCACTCTCACTCTCTCTCTCTCTCACTCTCTCTCTGACTCTCAGTCTCTCTCATAGACCCTCTCTCTCGCACACACACAGATGCATACACACACACATTCTCTCTCCCTGACTGTCACTCTCTGTCGCACTCTCTCTCTCACACACATATGCTCTCTCACGTCTCTCTCTCTCCCTCACGCACTCACTCACCCTCCCTCTCACACTCACTCTCACTCCCACTCACACTCACTCTCCCTCCCTCTCGCACTCACTCTCCGTCCCTCTCGCACTCACTCTCCCTCCCTCTCACATTCACTCTCCCTCCCTCTCACACTCACTCTCACTCCCACTCACACTCACTCTCCCTCCCTCTCGCACTCACTCTCCGTCCCTCTCGCACTCACTCTCTCTCCCTCTCACATTCACTCTCCCTCCCTCTCGCACTCACTCACCCTGCCTCTCGCACTCCCACTCCCTCCCTCTCTCGCAATCACTCTCCCTCCCTCTCTCGCACTCAGTCTCCCGCCCTCTCGTACTCACTCTCCCTCCCTCTCGAACTCACTCTCCCTCCCTCTCGAACTCACTCTCCCTCCCTCTCGCATTCACTCTCCCTTCCTCTCGCACTCACTCTCCCTTCCTCTCGCAATCACTCTCCCTTTCTCTCGCACTCACTCTCCTCTCTCTCGCACTCACACTCCCTCCCTCTCGCACTCACACACCCTCCCTCTCGCACTTACACTCATTCCCTCTCGCACTGAATCTCTCTCCCTCTCTCGCACTCACTCTCCCTCCCTCTCACACTCACTCTCCCTCCCTCTCTCGCACTCACTCTCCCTCCTTCTCTCGCACTCACTCTCCCTCCCTCTCGCACTCACTCTCGCTCCCGCACTCACTCTCTCTCTCCCTCTCACACTCACTCTCACTCTTCCTCACACTCATTCTCCCTCTTTCTCGCACTCAATCTCCCTCCCTCTCACACTCACTTGCCCTCCCTCTCTGGCACTCACTCACTCTCCCTCCCTTTCGTACTCACTCTCTTTCCTTCTCGCAATTACTCTCCACCATCCCTCGCACTCACTCTCCCTCCCTCTCTTGCACTCACTCTCTTTCCCTCTCTTGCACAATCACACTCTCTATCTTTCTCTCTCACACACTGACTCTCTCTCCCTCTCTGTCTCTGTCGCTCGTTGTCTCTCTTGCTCTCACTCCCACGCACTCCCAATCACTCTCTCTCGCCCTCTATCTTTCTCTCTCTCATGCTCATTCTCTCACACTCACTGTCTCTCACTCTCACTATCACATTCTGGCATACAGACACTGTCTGTCTGTCTCTCTCATAATCTCACACATATGCTCTCTCACATACAGCCTCTATCACGCACATTTTCTCTCTGTCCCTCACTCTCACTCTCACTCTCACTCTTACTCCCAATCTCACTTTCACTCTCACACTCACTCTCTCTCTCTCACTATCTCTCTCTGTCATGCACACACGCACTCCCTCTCCCACCTGCACTCTCTCTCCCTCCCTCTCGCAATTACTCTCCCTCCCTCTCACACTCACTTGCACTCCGTCTCACACTCACTCTCCCTCCCTCTCGCACTCACTCTCCTCCCTCTCGCACTCACTCTCCCTCCCTCTCGCACTCACTCTCCCTCCCTCTCGCACTCACTCTCCCTCTCTCTCGCACTCACTCTCCCTCTCTCTAGCACTCACTCTCTCTCTTTCGCACTCACTCTCCCTCTCTCGCACTCACTCTCCCACCCGCTCGCACTCACTTCCTCCCTCTCGCACTCACTTCCTCCCTCTCGCACTCACTCTCACTCCCTCTCGCACTCACCCTCCCTCTTGCACTCACTCTCCCTCCCTCTCACACTCACTCTCCCTCCCTCTCGCTCTCACCCTCCCTCTTGCACTCACTCTCCCTCCCTCTCGCACTCACTCTCCCTCCCTCTCTCACTCACTGTCCCGCCCTCTCGCACTCATTCTCCCTCCCTCTTGAACTCACTCTCCCTCCCTCTCGAACTCACTCTCCCTCCCTCTCGCATTCACTCTCCCTTCCTCTCGCACTCACTCTCCCTTCCTCTCGCAATCACTCTCCCTCCCTCTCGCACTCATTCTCCTCCCTCTCGCACTCACATTCCCTCCCCCTCGCACTCACACTCCCTCCCTCTCGCACTCACATTCATTCCCTCTCGCACTCACTCTCCCTCCCTATCTCGCACTCACTCTCCCTCCCTCTCTCACACTCACTCGCCCTCTTTCTCGCACTCACTCGCCCTCTTTCTTGCACTCACTCTCCCTCCCTCTCGCACTCACTCTCACTCCCTCTCGCACTCACTCTCCCTCCCTCTCGCACTCACTCTCCCTCCCTCTCGCACTCACTCTCCCTCCCTCTCTCGCACTCACTCTCTCCCTCTCTCGCACACTCAGTCACATTCTCTCTCTATCTTTCTCTCTCACAAACTGAATTCTCTCTCTCTTTCTCCCTCACACACTCTCACTCATATGATCTCTCTCTCTCACACACAAACCCTCTCTCTCACAGTCTCTCTCTCACTGTCTGTGTCTCTCGGTCATACACTCTCACATCACTCTCTCAATCGTTCTCGCTGCCTCTCCCTCCCTCTCGCTCTTTCTCTTGCCCTCTATCTTGCTGTCACACATGTTCATTCTCTCACAATCACTCTCCCTCTCTCTCATCTCACCATTACTCTATCTCACTGTCTGTCTATCTCTCAAAATCTCACTCGTGCTCTGTCTCAGACTCACTCTATCGTGCACTCTCGCTCTCCCTCACACTCACTCTCTCTCACTCTCTCTCTCACAGTCTATTTCACAGACCCTCTCTCTCTTTCAAACACACACAGACACACACACACATTCTCTCTCCCTCACTCTCCCTCACTCTCGCACTCGCTCTCCCATCCTCTCGCACTCGCTCTCCCTCGCTCTCGCACTCGCTCTCCCTCCCTCTCGCACTCACTCTCCCTCCCTCTCTCGCACTCAATCTCCCTCCCTCTCTCTCTCGCACTCACTCTCTCTCCTTCTCTCGCACATTCACATTCTGTATCTTTCTCTCTCACACACTGACTCTCTCTCTCCCTCTCTGTCTCTATCACACGTTGTCTCTGTCTATCTCGCTCTCTCTCTCGCTCTCACTCCCGCACTCTCTCCCGCTCTCTTCCACGCTCTCTATCTTTTTCTCTCATGCTCATTCTCTCACACTCACTGTCTCTCACAGTCAATCTCTGTCTCACCATCACTCTCTCTCACTCTTACTATCACTTTCTCGCATACACACACTGTCTGTCTGTCTCTCTCATAATCTCACTCATATACTCTCTCACATACAGCCTCTATCGCGCACACACTCTCTCTCTCACTCTCACTCGCACTCTCAATGTCTCTCTCACTATCTCTCTCTGTCATGCACAAAGCCTCTCCCTCTGCCTCTCGCACACTCTCCCCCTCTCTCTCACACTCTCTCGCCCTCCCTCTCACACTCACTCTTCCTCCCTCTCGCACACACTCTCCCTCCCTCTCGCACTCACTCTCCCTCTCGCACTCACTTTACCTCCCACTCGCACTCACTCTCCCTCCCTCTTGCACTCACTCTCCCTTCCTCTCTCACACTCACTCTCCATCCCTCTTGCACTCACTCTCCCGCCATCTCGCACTCACTCTCCCTCACTCTTGCACTCATTCTCCCTTCCTCTCGCACTCACTCTCCCTCCCTCTCGCACTCACTCTCCCTCCCTCTCTCAGTCACTCTCCCTCCCTCTCACACTCACTCTCCTGCCCTCTCGCACTCACTCTCCCTCCCTATCTCGCACTCACTCTCTTCCTCTCGCCCATACTCAGTCACAGTCTCTATCTATCTCTCTCACAAACTGACTCTCTCTCTCTCTCCCTCACACAATCTCACTCATATGATCTCTTTCTCACACACACGCTCTCTCACACTGTCTGTGTCTCTCAGTCACACACTCTCACATCAGTCTCTCAATCGTTCTCGCTCCTCCTCACTCCCTCTCACTCTGTCTCTTGCCCTCTATCTTGCTGTCACACATGTTCATTCTCTCACACTCACTCTCCATCTCTCTCCCTCTCACCATCACACTCTCTCACTGTCAGTCTGTCACTCAAAATCTCACTCATGTGCTCTCTCTCTCAGACACACTCTATCGTGCATTCTCTCTCTCCCTCACTCTCACTCTCTCTCTCTCTCACTCTCTCTCACTCTCTCTCTCACTCTCAGTCTCTCTCATAGACCCTCTCTCTCGCACACACACAGATGCATACACACACACATTATCTGTCCCTGACTCTCACTCTCAGTCGCACTCTCTTTCTCACACACAAATGCTCTCTCACGTCTCTCTCTCTCCCTCACGCACTCACTCACCCTCCCTCTCGCACGCACTCTCCCTCCCACTCGCACTCACTCTCCCTCCCTCTCGCACTCACTCTCGGTCCCTCTCGCACTAACTCTCCCTCCCTCTCACATTCACTCTCGCTCCCTCTCGCACTCACTCACCCTGCCTCTCACACTCCCACTCACTCCCTCTCTCGCACTCACTCTCCCTCCCTCTCTCGCACTCAGTCTCCTGCCCTCTCGCACTCACTCTCCCTCCCTCTCGAACTCACTCTCCCTCCCTCTCGAACTCACTCTCCCTCCTTCTCGCATTCACTCTCCCTTCCTCTCCCACTCACTCTCCCTTCCTCTCGCAATCACTCTCCCTTCCTCTCGCAGTCACTCTCCTCTCTCTCACACTCACACTCCTTCCCTCTCGCACTCACACTCCCTCCCTCTTGCACTCACACTCATTCCCTCTCGCACTCACTCTCACTCCCTCTCTCGCACTCACTCTCCCTCCCTCTCGCACTCACTCTCCCTCCCCCTCGCACTCACCCTCCCTCCTGCACTCACTCTCTCTCTCTCTCTCACACTCACTCTCACTCTTTCTCGCACTCATTCTCCCTCTTTCTCGCAGTCAATCTCCCTCCCTCTCACACTCACTTTCCCTCCCTCTCTCACACTCACTCGCCCTCTTTCTCGCACTCACTCGCCCTCTTTCTCGCAATCGCTCTCCCTCCCTCTCGCACTCACACTCCCTCTCTCTCGCAATCACACTCATTCCCTCGCGCACTCACTCTCCCTCCCTCTCTCGCAATCACTCTCCCTCCCTCTCGCACTCACTCTCCCTCCCTCTCTCGCACTCACTCTCCCTCCCTCTTTTGCACTCACACTCCCTCCCTCTCGCACTCACATTCATTCCCTCTCGCACTCACTCTCACTCCCTATCTCGCACTCACTCTCCCTCCCTCTCTCACACTCACTCGCCCTCTTTCTCGCACTCACTCGCCCTCTTTCTTGCACTCACTCTCCCTCCCTCTTGCACTCACTCTCACTCCCTCTCGCACTCACTCTCCCTCCCTCTCGCATTCACTCTCCCTTCCTCTCCCACTCACTCTCCCTTCCTCTCGCAATCACTCTCCCTTCCTCTCGCACTCACTCTCCTCTCTCTCGCACTCACACTCCTTCCCTCTCGCACTCACACTCCCTCCCTCTTGCACTCACACTCATTCCCTCTCGCACTCACTCTCCCTCCCTCTCTCGCACTCAATCTCCCTCCCTCTTGCACTCACTCTCCCTCCCCCTTGCACTCACCCTCCCTCCTGCACTCACTCTCTCTCTCCCTCTCACACTCACTCTCACTCTTTCTCGCACTCATTCTCCCTCTTTCTCGCAGTCAATCTCCCTCCCTGTCACACTCACTTTCCCTCCCTCTCTCACACTCACTCGCCCTCTTTCTCGCACTCACTCGCCCTCTTTCTCGCACTCACTCTCCCTCCCTCTCGCACTCACACTCCCTCCCTCTCGCAATCAGACTCATTCCCTCGCGCACTCACTCTCCCTCTCTCGCAATCACACTCCCTCCCTCTCGCACTCACTCTCCCTCCCTCTCTCGCACTCACTCTCCCTCCCTCTCTTGCACTCACACTCCCTCCCTCTCGCACTCACATTCATTCCCTCTCGCACTCACTCTCCCGCCCTATCTAGCACTCACTCTCCCTCCCTCTCTCACATTCACTCGCCCTCTTTCTCGCACTCACTCGCCCTCTTTCTTGCACTCACTCTCCGTCCCTCTCGCACTCACTCTCACTCCCTCTCGCACTCACTCTCCCTCCCTCTCGCACTCACTCTCCCTCCCTCTCGCACTCACTCTCCCTCGCTCTCGCACTCACTCTCCCTCCCTCTTGCACTCACTCTCCCTCCCTCTCTCGCACTCAATCTCCCTCCCTCTCTCTCTCGCACTCACTCTCTCTCCTTCTCTCGCACATTCACATTCTGTATCTTTCTCTCTCACACACTGACTCTCTCTCTCCCTCTCTGTCTCTATCACACGTTGTCTCTGTCTATCTCGCTCTCTCTCTCGCTCTCACTCCCGCGCTCTCTCCCGCTCTCTTCCACGCTCTCTATCTTTCTCTCTCATGCTCATTCTCTCACACTCACTGTCTCTCACAGTCAATCTCTGTCTCACCATCACTCTCTCTCACTCTCACTATCACTTTCTCGCATACACACACTGTCTGTCTGTCTCTCTCATAATCTCACTCATATACTCTCTCACATACAGCCTCTATCGCGCACACACTCTCTTTCTCACTCTCACTCTCCCTCTCAATGTCTCTCTCACTATCTCTCTCTGTCATGCACAAACCCTCTCCCTCTGCCTCTCGCACACTCTCCCCCTCTCTCTCACACTCTCTCGCCCTCCTTCTCACACTCACTCTTCATCCCTCTCGCACACACTCTCCCTCCCTCTCGCACTCACTCTCCCTCTCGCACTCACTCTACCTCCCACTCGCACTCACTCTCCCTCCCTCTCGCACTCACTCTCCCTTCCTCTCTCACACTCACTCTCCATCCCTCTCGCACTCACTCTCCCACCATCTCGCACTCACTCTCCCTCACTCTTGCACTCATTCTCCCGTCCTCTCGCACTCACTCTCCCTCCCTCTCGCACTCTCTCCCTCGCTCTCGCACTCACTCTCCCTCCCTCTCTCAGTCACTCTCCCTCCCTCTCACACTCACTCTCCTGCCCTCTCGCACTCACTCTCCCTCCCTATCTCGCACTCACTCTCTTCCTCTCGCCCATACTCAGTCACAGTCTCTCTCTATCTATCTCTCTCACAAACTGACTCTCTCTCTCTCTCTCTCCCTCACACACTCTCACTCATATGATCTCTTTCTCACACACACGCTCTCTCACACTGTCTGTGTCTCTCAGTCACACACTCTCACATCAGTCTCTCAATCGTCCTCGCTCCTCCTCACTCCCTCTCACTCTCTCTCTTGCCCTCTATCTTGCTGTCACACATGTTCATTCTCTCACACTCACTCTCCATCTCTCTCCCTCTCACCATCACACTCTCTCACTGTCTGTCTGTCACTCAAAATCTCACTCATGTGCTCTCTCTCTCAGACACACTCTATCGTGCATTCTCTCTCTCCCTCACTCTCACTCTCTCTCTCTCTCACTCTCTCTCACTCTCTCTCTCACTCTCAGTCTCTCTCATAGACCCTCTCTCTCGCACACACACAGATGCATACACACACACATTCTCTGTCCCTGACTCTCACTCGCTGTCGCACTCTCTCTCTCACACACACATGCACTCTCACGTCTCTCTCTCTCCCTCACGCACTCACTCACCCTCCCTCTCGCACTCACTCTCCCTCCCACTCGCACTCACTCTCCCTTCCCCTCGCACTCACCCTCCCTCCTGCACTCACTCTCTCTCTCCCTCTCACACTCACTCTCACTCTTTCTCGCACTCATTCTCCCTCTTTCTCGCAGTCAATCTCCCTCCCTCTCACACTCACTTTCCCTCCCTCTCTCACACTCACTCGCCCTCTTTCTCGCACTCACTCGCCCTCTTTCTTGCACTCACTCTCCCTCCCTCTCGCACTCACACTCCCTCCCTCTCGCAATCACACTCATTCCCTCGCGCACTCACTCTCCCTCCCTCTTTCGCAATCACTCTCCCTCCCTCTTGCACTCACTCTCCCTCCCTCTCTCGCACTCACTCTCCCTCCCTCTCTTGCACTCACTCTCCCTCCCTCTCGCACTCACATTCATTCCCTCTCGCACTCACTCTCCCTCCCTATCTCGCAGTCACTCTCCCTCCCTCTCTCACATTCACTCGTCCTCTTTCTCGCACTCACTCGCCCTCTTTCTTGCACTCACTCTCCCTCCCTCTCGCACTCACTCTCACTCCCTCTCGCACTCACTCTCCCTCCCTCTCGCACTCACTCTCCCTCCCTCTCGCACTCACTCTCCCTCCCTCTCGCACTCACTCTCCCTCCCTCTCTCGCACTCACTCTCTCCCTCTCTTGCACACTCAGTCACATTCTCTCTCTATCTTTCTCTCTCACAAACTGAATTCTCTCTCTCTCTCTCCCTCACACACTCTCACTCATATGATCTCTCTCTCACACACACACTCTCTCTCTCACACTGTCTGTGTCTCTCAGTCACACACTCTCACATCAGTCTCTCAATCGTTCTCGCTCCTC
Source organism: Isurus oxyrinchus (assembly GCA_026770705.1). Classification (NCBI taxonomy): domain Eukaryota; kingdom Metazoa; phylum Chordata; class Chondrichthyes; order Lamniformes; family Lamnidae; genus Isurus; species Isurus oxyrinchus. The sequence continues at coordinate 59,198,384 of JANJGN010000017.1, read as the reverse complement.
CTCGCTCCCTCTCACTCTCTCTCTTGCCCTCTATCTTGCTGTCACACATGTTCATTCTCTCACACTCACTCTCCATCTCTCTCCCTCTCACAATCACTCTCTCTCACTGTCTGTCTGTTACTCAAAATCTCACTCGTGCTCTCTCTCTCTCAGACACACTCTATCACGCATTCTCTCTCTCCCTCACTCTCACTTTCTCACTCTCCCTCACTCTCTCCCTGACTCTCAGTCTCTCTCATAGACTCTCTCTCTCACACACACACAGATGCATACACACACACATTCTCTCTCCCTGACTCTCACTCTCTGTCGCACTCTCTCTCTCACACACACATGCTCTCGCACGTCTCTCTCTCTCCCTCACGCATTCACTCTCCCTCCCTCTCGCACTCACTCTCCCTCCCACTCACACTCACTCTCCCTCCCTCTCGCACTCACTCTCCGTCCCTTTCGCACTCACTCTCCCTCCGTCTCACATTCACTCTCGCTCCCTCTCGCACTCACTCACCCTGCCTCTCGCACTCCCACTCCCTCCCTCTCTCGCACTCAGTCTCCTTCCCTCTCTCGTATTCACTCTCCTTCCCTCTCTCGCATTCACTCTCCTTCCCTCTCTCGCACTCACTCTCTCCCTCACTCAAACACTGTCACACTCTATCTCTATCTTTGTCTCACACACACTCTCTATCTCACACTCTCTATCTCACAGTCTCTGTCTCTTGGTCACACACTTTCACATCACTCTGTCAATCGCTGATGCTCTCACTCTCTCCCACTCTCTCTCACTTGCTCCCTCTCGCTCCCTCTCGCTCTCACTTTTGCTCTCTCTCTCTCTCTCGCCCTCTCTCTTGCTCTTACTCATGTTCATTCTCTCACACTCACTGTCCCTCTCTCTCAGTCTGACCATCACACTCTCTCACTTTCTCTCATACAGACATTAACTGTCTCTCAAAATCTCACTCATATGCTCTCTCACACACTCTCTGTTGCAGACACTCTCTCTCACCTCCCCTCACTCTCTCTCTCATTCTCAGTCTCTCTCATAGACCCTCTCTCTCTCTCTCACACATACGCTGTCGCACACACTCTCTCTCTCGCCCCTCACTCTCTCTCTCACTCTCTCTCTCACTCTCAGTCTCACTCAAAGACCCTTTCTCTCTCTCACTCTCAGTTGCTCTCATAGACCCTCTCTCTCTCACACACACACGCGCACACACACACACACATTCTCTCTCCCTGACTCTCCTCACTCTCGCACTCCCTTTCTCTCACTCTCTCTCTCACTCTCTCTATCTCATACACACGCACTCCCTCCCACACACACACTCTCTCTCTCTCTCACACAGATACACACACACACACACTCTCTCTCTCCCTCTCTCACTCATGCATGCTCTCTCTCTCTCTCTCTCTCTCTCACACACACACACACACACACACATTCTTTCTTTCGCGCACATTCTCTCTCTCTCTCCCGCCCACTGCACACACACACTTTCTCTCTATCTCTCTCTCACATACAGACACTCCCTCACTCTCACACTCTCTCCCTTGTTCCCTGTCTCTCTCTCTCTGTCACAGTCACTCTCCCTCCCTCTTGCACTCACTCTCGCTCCCTTTTGCACTCATTCTCCCTCCCTCTCGCACTCACTCACTCTCCCTCTCTCTCGCACTCACTCTCCCTCCCTCTTGCACTCACTCTCCCTCCCTCTCGCACTCTCTCCCTCCCTCTCGCACTCACTCTCCCTCCCTCTCTCACACTCACTCTCCCTCTTTCTCACTCTCACCATTACTCTATCTCCCTGTCTGTCTGTCTGTCTGTCTCTCAAAATCTCACTCATGTGCTCTCTCTCAGACTCACTCTATCGTGCACTCTCTCTCTCCCTCACACTCACTCTCTGTCACATCTTTCTCTCTCACTCTCTCTCTCACTCTCAGTCTCTCTCATAGACCCTCTCTCTCTTTCACACACACACAGACGTACACACACACATTTCCTCTCCCTCACTCTCTCACGTCACTCACCCTCCCTCTCGCACTCACTCTCCATGCTTCACGCACTCACTCTCCCTCCCTCTCGCACTCACTTCCTCCCTCTCACACTCACTTCCTCTCTTCGCACTCACTCTCCCTCACTCTTGCACTCACTCTCACTCCCTCTGGCACTCACTGTCACTCCCTCTTGCACACACACTCCCTCACTCTCGCACTCACTCTCACTCGCTCTCACGCTCACTCTCCCTCCCTCTCGTGCTCACTCTCCCTCCCTTTTGCAAACCCTCTCTCTCACAGTCTCTCTCTCACTGTCTGTGTCTCTCGGTCACACACTCTCACATCACTCTCTCAATCGTTCTCGCTGCCTCTCCCTCCCTCTCGCTCTTTCTCTTGCCCTCTATCTTGCTGTCACACATGTTCATTCTCTCACAATCACTCTCCCTCTCTCTCATCTCACCATTACTCTATCTCACTGTCTGTCTATCTCTCAAAATCTCACTCGTGCTCTGTCTCAGACTCACTCTATCGTGCACTCTCGCTCTCCCTCACACTCACTCTCTCTCACTCTCTCTCTCACTCACAGTCTATTTCATAGACCCTCTCTCTCTTTCACACACACACAGACACACACACACATTCTCTCTCCCTCACTCTCCCTCCCTCTCGCACTCGCTCTCCCTCGCTCTCGCACTCGCTCTCCCTCCCTCTCTCGCACTCAATCTCCCTCCCTCTCTCTCTCGCACTCACTCTCTCTCCTTCTCTCGCACATTCACATTCTGTATCTTTCTCTCTCACACACTGACTCTCTCTCTCCCTCTCTGTCTCTATCACACGTTGTCTCTGTCTATCTCGCTCTCTCTCTCGCTCTCACTCCCGCGCTCTCTCCCGCTCTCTTCCACGCTCTCTATCTTTCTCTCTCATGCTCATTCTCTCACACTCACTGTCTCTCACAGTCAATCTCTGTCTCACCATCACTCTCTCTCACTCTCACTATCACTTTCTCGCATACACACACTGTCTGTCTGTCTCTCTCATAATCTCACTCATATACTCTCTCACATACAGCCTCTAACGCGCACACACTCTCTCTCTCACTCTCCCTCTCAATGTCTCTCTCACTATCTCTCTCTGTCATGCACAAACCCTCTCCCTCTGCCTCTCGCACACTCTCCCCCTCTCTCTCACACTCTCTCGCCCTCCCTCTCACACTCACTCGTCATCCCTCTCGCACACACTCTCCCTCCCTCTCGCACTCACTCTCCCTCTCGCACTCACTCTACCTCCCACTCGCACTCACTCTCCCTCCCTCTCGCACTCACTCTCCCTTCCTCTCTCACACTCACTCTCCATCCCTCTCGCACTCACTCTCCCGCCATCTCGCACTCAGTCTCCCTCACTCTTGCACTCATTCTCCCGTCCTCTCGCACTCACTCTCCCTCCCTCTCGCACTTACTCTCCCTCGCTCTCGCACTCACTCTCCCTCCCTCTCTCAGTCACTCTCCCTCCCTCTCACACTCACTCTCCTGCCCTCTCGCACTCACTCTCCCTCCCTATCTCGCACTCACTCTCTTCCTCTCGCCCATACTCAGTCACAGTCTCGCTCTATCTATCTCTCTCACAAACTGACTCTCTCTCTCTCTCTCTCCCTCACACACTCTCACTCATATGATCTCTTTCTCACACACACGCTCTCTCACACTGTCTGTGTCTCTCAGTCACACACTCTCACATCAGTCTCTCAATCGTCCTCGCTCCTCCTCACTCCCTCTCACTCTCTCTCTTGCCCTCTATCTTGCTGTCACACATGTTCATTCTCTCACACTCACTCTCCATCTCTCTCCCTCTCACCATCACACTCTCTCACTGTCTGTCTGTCACTCAAAATCTCACTCATGTGCTCTCTCTCTCAGACACACTCTATCGTGCATTTTCTCTCTCCCTCACTCTCACTCTCTCTCTCTCTCACTCTCTCTCACTCTCTCTCTCACTCTCAGTCTCTCTCATAGACCCTCTCTCTCGCACACACACAGATGCATACACACACACATTCTCTGTCCCTGACTCTCACTCTCTGTCGCACTCTCTCTCTCACACACACATGCACTCTCACGTCTCTCTGTCTCCCTCACGCACTACTCACCCTCCCTCTCGCACTCACTCTCCCTCCCACTCGCACTCACTCTCCCTCCCTCTCGCACTCACTCTCGGTCCCTCTCGCACTAACCCTCCCTCCCTCTCACATTCACTCTCGCTCCCTCTCGCACGCACTCACCCTGCCTCTCACACTCCCACTCGCTCCCTCTCTCGCACTCACTCTCCCTCCCTCTCTCGCACTCAGTCTCCCGCCCTCTCGCACTCACTCTCCCTCCCTCTCGAACTCACTCTCCCTCCCTCTCGAACTCACTCTCCCTCCTTCTCGCATTCACTCTCCCTTCCTCTCCCACTCACTCTCCCTTCCTCTCGCAATCACTCTCCCTTCCTCTCGCACTCACTCTCCTCTCTCTCGCACTCACACTCCTTCCCTCTCGCACTCACACTCCCTCCCTCTTGCACTCACACTCATTCCCTCTCGCATTCACTCTCCCTCTCTCTCTCGCACTCACTCTCCCTCCCTCTCGCACTCACTCTCCCTCCCCCTCGCACTCACCCTCCCTCCTGCACTCACTCTCTCTCTCCCTCTCACAATCACTCTCACTCTTTCTCGCCCTCATTCTCCCTCTTTCTCGCAGTCAATCTCCCTACCTCTCACACTTACTTTCCCTCCCTCTCTCACACTCACTTGCTCTCTTTCTCGCACTCACTCGCCCTCTTTCTCGCACTCACTCTCCCTCCCTCTCGCACTCACACTCCCTCTCTCTCGCAATCACACTCATTCCCTTGCACACTCACTCTCCCTCCCTCTCTCGCACTCACTCTCCCTCCCTCTCTCGCAATCACTCTCCCTCCCTCTCGCACTCACTCTCCCTCCCTCTCTCGCACTCACTCTCCCTCCCTCTCGCACTCACTCTCGCTCCCTCTCGCACTCACTCTCCCTCCCCCTCGCACTCACTCTCCCTCCCGCACTCACTCTCTCTCTCCCTCTCACACTCACTCTCAGTCTTCCTCGTACTCATTCTCCCTCTTTCTCGCACTCAATCTCCCTCCCTCTCACACTCACTTGCCCTCCCTCTCTCGCACTCACTCGCCCTCTCTCTCGCACTCACTCTCCCTCCCTCTCGCACTCACTCTCACTCCCTCTCACATTCACTCTCACTCCCTCTCGCACTCACTCTCCCTCCCTCTCGCACTCACTCTCCCTCCCTCTCTCGCACTCACTCTCTCCCTCTCTCGCACAATCAGTCACACTCTCTCTCTATTTTTCTCTCTCACAAACTGAATTCTCTCTCTCTCTCTCCCTCACAGACTCTCACTCATATGATCTCTCTCTCTCACGCACACACTCTCTATCTCACACAGTCTCTCTCGCACTGTCTGTGTCTCTCGGTCACACACTCTCACATCACTCTCTCAATCGTTCTCGCTGCCTCTCGCTCCCTCTCGCTCTTTCTCTTGCCCTCTATCTTGCTGTCACACATGTTCATTCTCTCACACTCACTCTCCCTCTTTCTCACTCTCACCATTACTCTATCTCCCTGTCTGTCTGTCTGTCTGTCTCTCAAAATCTCACTCATGTGCTCTCTCTCAGACGCACTCTATCGTGCACTCTCTCTCTCCCTCACACTCACTCTCTGTCACATCTTTCTCTCTCACTCTCTCTCTCACTCTCAGTCTCTCTCATAGACCCTCTCTCTCTTTCACACACACACACAGACGTACACACACACACACACACACATTTTCTCTCCCTCACTCTCTCACGTCACTCACCCTCCCTCTCGCACTCACTCTCCATGCTTCACGCACTCACTCTCCCCCCTCTCGCACTCACTTCCTCCCTCTCACACTCACTTCCTCTCTCTCACACTCACTCTCCCTCACTCTTGCACTCACTCTCACTCACTCTGGCACTCACTCTCGCTCCCTCTTGCACGCACACTCCCTCACTCTCGCACTCACTCTCACTCGCTCTCGCGCTCACTCTCCTTCCCTCTCGTGCTCACTCTCCCTCCCTCTTGCACTCACTCTCCCTCCCTCTCTCGCACTCAATCTCCCTCCCCCTCTCTCTCGCACTCACTCTCTCTCCTTCTCTCGCACATTCACATTCTGTATCTTTCTCTCTCACACACTGACTCTCTCTCTCCCTCTCTGTCTCTATCACATGTTGTCTCTGTCTATCTCGCTCTCTCTCTCGCTCTCACTCCTGCGCTCTCTCCCGCTCTCTTCCACGCTCTCTATCTTTCTCTCTCATGCTCATTCTCTCACACTCACTGTCTCTCACAGTCAATCTCTGTCTCACCATCACTCTCTCTCTCTCACTATCACTTTCTTGCATACACACACTGTCTGTCTGTCTCTCTCATAATCTCACTCATATACTCTCTCACATACAGCCTCTAACGCGCACACACTCTCTCTCTCACTCTCCCTCTCAATGTCTCTCTCACTATCTCTCTCTGTCATGCACAAACCCTCTCCGTCTACCTCTCGCACACTCTCCCCCTCTCTCTCACACTCTCTCGCCCTCCCTCTCACACTCACTCTTCCTCCCTCTCACACTCACTCTTCCTCCCTCTCGCACTCACTCGCCCTCCTTCTCGCACTCACTCTACCTCCCACTCGCACACTTTCCTCCCTCTCGCACTCACTCTAACTCCCACTCGCACTCACTCTCCTTCCCTCTCGCACTCACTCTCACTTCCTCTCCCACACTCACTCTCCATCCCTCTCGCCCTCACTCTCCCGCCATCTTGCACTCACTCTCCCTCACTCTTGCACTCATTCTCCCTTCCTCTCGCACTCACTCTCCCTCCGTCTCGCACTCACTCTCCCTCGCTCTCGCACTCACTCTCCCTCCCTCTCTCAGTCACTCTCCCTCCCTCTCGCAATCACTCTCCTGCCCTCTCGCACTCACGCTCCCTCCCTATCTTGCACTCACTCTGTCCCTCTCTCGCATACTGAGTCACAGTCTCTCTCTATCTATCTCTCTCACAAACTGACTCTCTCTCTCTCTCCCTCACTCTCACTCATATGATCTCTTTCTCACACACACAGTCTCTCTCACACTGTCTGTGTCTCTCAGTCACATACTCTCACATCAGTCTCTCAATCGTTCTCGCTCCTCCTCGCTCCCTCTCACTCTCTCTCTCTTGCCCTCTATCTTGCTGTCACACATGTTCATTCTCTCACACTCACTCTCCATCTCTCTCCCTCTCACCATCACTCTCTCTCACTGTCTGTCTGTCACTCAAAATCTCACTCATGTGCTCTCTCTCTCAGACACACTCTATCACGCATTCTCTCTCTCACTCACTCTCACTCTCTCTCTCTCACTCTCTCTCACTCTCTCTCTGACTCTCAGTCTCTCTCATAGACCCTCTTTCTCACACACACACAGATGCATACACACACACATTCTCTCTCCGACTCTTACTCTGTCGCACTCTCTCTCTCACACACACATGCTCTCTCACGTCTCTCTCTCTCCCTCACGCACTCACTCTCCCTCCCTCTCGCACTCACTCTCCCTCCCACTCGCACTCACTCTCCCTCCCTCTCGCACTCACTCTCCGTCCCTCTCGCACTCACTCTCCCTCCCTCTCACATTCACTCTCCCTCCCTCTCGCACTCACTCACCCTGCCTCTCGCACTCCCACTCCCTCCCTCTCTCGCACTCACTCTCCCTCCCTCTCTCGCACTCAGTCTCCTTCCCTCTCTCGCACTCACTCTCTCCCTCACTCAAACACTGTCACACTCTATCTCTATCTTTGTCTCACACACGCTCTCTATCTCACACTCTCTATCTCACAGTCTCTGTCTCTTGGTCACACACTTTCACATCACTCTGTCAATCGCTCTCGCTCCCTCATGCTCCCACTCTCTCCCACTGTCTCTCATTTGCTCCCTCTCGCTCCCTCTTGTTCCCTCTCGCTCCCTCTCGCTCTCTCTCTTGCTCTCTCTCTCGCCCTCTCTCTTGCTCTTACTCATGTTCATTCTCTCACACTCACTGTCCCTCTCTCTCAGTCTGACCATCACACTCTCTCACTTTCTCTCATACACACACTGACTGTCTCTCTCAAAATCTCACTCATATGCTCTCTCTCACACACACTCTGTTGCACACACTCTCTCACCTCCCCTCACTCTCTCTCTCACTCTCAGTCTCACTCAAAGACCCTTTCTCTCTCTCACTCTCAGTCACTCTCATAGACCCTCTCTCTCTCTCTCACACACACACACGCGCACACACACACATTCTCTCTCCCTGACTCTCCTCACTCTCGCACTCCCTTTCTCTCACTCTTTCTCTCACTCTCTCTATCTCATACACACGCACTCCCTCCCACACACACACTCTCTCTCTCACACACACACGCACACACACACGCTCTCTCTCTCTCTCTCCCCCTCTCTCACTCATGCTCGCTCTCTCTCCCTCTCTCACAGATGCACGCACTCTATTTCTCTCCCTATCCCTCTCTCTCTCTCACACACACACAATCTTTCTTTCGCGCACATTCTCTCTCTCTCCCGCCCACTGCACACACTCACTTTCTCTCTATCCTTCTCTCACAGACACATACTCCCTCACTCTCACACTCTCTCCCTTGATCCCTGTCTCTCTCTCTCTCACACTCACTCTCCCTCCCTCTCGCACTCACTCTCCCTCCCTCTCGCACTCACTCACTCTCCGTCGCTCTTGCACTCACTCTCCCTCTCGCACTCACTCTCCCTCCCTCTCGCACTCACTCTCTCCCTCTCTCACACACTCAGGCATACTCTCTCTGTATCTTTCTCTCTCACAAACTGACTCTCTCTCTCATACACTCTCACTCATATGATCTCTCTCACGCACACATTCTCTATCTCACACTCTCTCTCACACTGAGTCTGTCTCTCAGTTACACACTCTCTCAATCGTTCTCACTCCCTCTTGCTCCCTCTCGCTCCCTCTCGCTCCCTCTCACTCCCTCTCGCTCCTTCTCGCTCCCTCTCACTCCCTCTCACTCTCTCTCTCGCTCTCTCTCTCGCCCTCTATCTTGCTCTCACTCATGTTCATTCTCTCTCACTCACTCTCCAACTCTCTCAGTCTCACCATCACACTCTCTTACTTTCTCTCATACACACACTGACTCTCTGTCTCTCTCAAAATCTTGCTCATATTCTCTCTGTCTCACACACACTGTCGCACACTCTCTCTTTCTCTCCCCCTCACATTTTCTCTCACTGTCAGTCTCTCTCTCTCTTACTCTCAGTCTCTCTCATAGACCCTCTCTCTCACACACACATACACGTGCACACACACACATTCTCTCTCCCTCACTCACCTCTCTCTCGCACTCCCTTTCTCTCACTCTCTCCCACTTTCTCTCTCTCACACACACACACACTCTCACAGATATACACACACACACACACACACACACACACACACACACAGTCTTTCTCTCTCTCTCAGATACACACACACACACACACACACACACACACACACACAAACAACACACACAAACACACACACTCTCCCTCTCACTCACACACATTCTCTCTCTTTCACAGATGCACACACTCTATTTCTGTCTCTCTCTCTCTCTCTCTTGCACACACACACCACACACTCTCTCTCCCGCGCACATTCTCTCTCTCTCCTGGCCACTGCACATGTTCACTCTCTCTCTGTCTTTCTCTCTCACACACACACACACTCACACTCGCTCTCTCTCTCTGTCTCACACACACAGATACACACGCACACACTATCTCTTTCTGTCACACACACTCTCACACAATAAAACACACACACACACAAACTCTCCCTCAATCTCACACTCTCTCTCTTGTTCCCTGTCTCTCTGTCTCTCATACACTCTCTCACTCTCTCTCTCAAACACACAAACGTGCTCTCTCTGTCTCATTCTCACATCACACTCTCTCCCTCTTGCACTCACTCTCCTGTTTCGCGCACTCACTCTCCTTCCCTCTCTCACACTCACTCTCCTTCCCGCACTCGCACTCACTCTCCTTCCCTCTCTCGCAATCACTCTCACCCTCTCTCGCATACTCAGTAACACTCTCTCTGTATCTTTCTCTCTCACAAACTGACTCTCTCTCTCTCTTACACTCTCACTCATATGATCTCTCTCTCACACACATATTCTCTATCTCACACTGTCTCTCACACAGTCTCTGTCTCTCGGTCACACTCTCTCACATCACTCTCTCAATCGTTCTTGCTCCCTCTCGCTCCCTGTCGCTCTTTCTCTTGCTCTCTCTCTTGCCCTCTATCTTGCTCTCACTCATGTTCATTCCCTCACACTCACTCTCCCTCCCTCTCAGTCTCACCATCACACTCTCTTACTTTCTCTCATACACACACTGACTCTCTATCTCTCTCAAAATCTCACTCACATGCTCTCTCTCTCACACACACTCTATCGCACACTCTCTCTTTCTCTCTCCTTCACTCTCTCACTCTTTTTCTCTCTCTCACTCTCAGTCTGTCCCATAGACCCTCTCTCTCAAACACACACACATTCTCTCTCCCTCATTCTCCTCTCTTTCGCACTCCCTCTCTCTCACTCTCTCTCACTCTCTCTCTCACACATACATTCACAGATATACACAGACACACACACCACACTCTCTGTCTCTCTCTCTCTCTCTCTCACAGATGCACACATTCTATTTCTCTCTCTCTCTCTCACACACACACGCACACCACACCCTCTCTCCCGCGCACATTCTCTCTCTCTCCTGGCTGCTGCACACACTCACTTTCCCTCTCTCTCTCTCTCACACATGCACTCACACACTCCCTCTCTCTTTGTCACACTCAGTCTCTCTGACATGTGCACACACACTTTCTATGTCACACACTCTCGCACTCTCTCACACAATAAAACACACGCACGCACAAACTCTCCCTCACTCTCACACTCTCTCTATTGTTCCCTGTCTCTCTCTCTCTCACACACACTCATTCTCTCTCAAACGCACACACATGCTCTCTCTGACTCACACTCTCACATCACACTCTTCCTCTCGCACTCACTCTCCCTCCCTCTCGCACTCACTCTCACTCCCTCTCGCACTCAATCTCCCTTCCTCTCGCACTCATTCTCCCTCCCTCTCACATTCATTCTCCCTCCCTCTCGCACTCACTCTCCCTCCCTCTCGCACTCACTCTCCCTCCCTCTCGCACTCACTCTCCCTCCCTCTCGCACTCACTCTCCCTCCCTATCGCACACACTCTCCTTCCCTCTCGCACTCTTTCTCCTTCCCTCTTGCACTCACTCTTCCTCCCTCTCGCACTCACTCTCCCTCCCTCTCGCACTCACTCTCCCTCCCTCTCGCACTCACTCTCCCTCCCTCTTGCACTCACTCTCCCTCCCTCTCGCACTCACTCTTGCTCTCTTTTGCACTCACTCTTGCTCTCTTTTGCACTCATTCTCCCTCGCTCTCGCACTCACTCACTCACTCTCCCTCCCTCTCGCACTCACTCACTCTTCCTCCCTCTCGCACTCATTCACTCTCCCTCCGTCTTGCACTCACTCACTCTCCCTCCCTCTTGCACTCACTCTCCCTCCCTCTTGCACTCACTCTCCCTCCCTCTTGCACTCACTCTCCCTCCCTCCCTTTTTGCATTCACTCTCCCTCCCTCTCACACTCACTCCCCCTCTCTGTCGCACTCACTCTCACTCCCTCTCGCACTCACTCTCCCTCCCTCTCGCACTCACTCTTCCTCCCTCTCGCACTCACTCTTCCTCCCTCTCGCACTCACTCTCCCTCCCTCTCGCACTCACTCTCCCTCCCTCTCTCACTCACTCTCCCTCCCTCTTGCACTCACTCTCCCTCCCTCTCGCACTCACTCTTGCTCTCTTTTGCACTCATTCTCCCTCGCTCTCGCACTCACTCACTCACTCTCCCTCCCTCTCGCACTCACTCACTCTTCCTCCCTCTCGCACTCATTCACTCTCCCTCCGTCTTGCACTCACTCACTCTCCCTCCCTCTTGCACTCACTCTCCCTCCCTCTTGCACTCACTCTCCTTCCCTCTTGCACTCACTCTCCCTCCCTCCCTTTTTGCATTCACTCCCCCTCCCTCTCACACTCACTCCCCCTCCCTGTCACACTCACTCTCACTCCCTCTCGCACTCACTCTCCCTCCCTCTCGCACTCACTCTCCCTCCCTCTCTCACACTCACTCTCTCCCTCTCTCGCACACTCAGTCACACTCTGTCTCTATCTTTCTCTCTCACAAACTGACTCTCTCTCTCTCCCTCACACTCTCTCACTCATATGATCTCTCTCTCACACACACACTCTCTCTCTCACAGTCTCTCTCTCACTGTCTGGGTCTCTCGGTCACACACACTCACATCACTCTCAATCGTTCTCGCTCCCTTTCGCTCCCTCTCGCTCTCTCTCTCTTGCCCTCTATCTTTCTGTCACATGTGCTCATTCTCTCATGCTCACTCTCCCTCTCTCTCACTCTCACCATTACTCTATCTCACTGTCTGTCTGTTTCTCAAAATCTCACTCGTGCTCTCCCTCAGACTCACTCTGTTGTGCACTCTCTCTCTCCCTCACACTCATTCTCTCTCACTCTCTCTCTCAATCTCAGTCTCTCTCACAGACCTTCTCTCTCTTTCACACACACACAGACGCACGCACACACACATTCTCCCTCCGTCACTCTCACTCTCTCACGTCACTCTCCCTCCCTCTCACACTCACTCTCCATCCCTCTCACACTCACTCTCCCTCTCTCTCGCACTCACGCTCCCTCTCTCGCACTCACGCTCCCTCTCTCGCACTCACGCTCCCTCTCTCGCACTCACTCTCCCTCCCTCTTGCACTCACTCTCCCACCCTCTCGCACTCACTCTCCCTTCCTCTCACACTCACTCTCCCTCCCTCTCACACTCACTCTCCCTCCCTCTCGCACTCACTATCCCTCCCTCTCGCACTCACTCTCCCTCCCTATCGCACACACTCTCCTTCCCTCTCGCACTCACTCTCCCTCCCTCTCGCACTCCCACTCCCTCTCACACTCACTCTCCCTCCCGCACTCACTCTCCCTCCCACTCGCACTCACTCTCCCTCCCTCAAGCACACACTCTCCCTCCCTCTCGCGCTCACTCTCCCTCCCTCTTGCGCTCACTCTCCCTCCCTCTCGCACTCACTCTCCCTCCCTCTCGCACTCACTCTCCCTCCCTCTCTCGCACTCACTCTCTCCCTCTCTCACACCCTCAGTCACACTCTCTCTCTATCTTTCTCTCTCACAAACTGACTCTCTCTCTCTCTCTCTCCCTCACACACTCTCACTCATATGATCTCTCTCTCACACACACACTCTCTCTCTCACAGTCTCTCTCTCACTGTCTGTGTCTCTCGGTCACACACTCTCACATCATTCTCTCTATCGTTCTCGCTCCCTCTCGCTCTCTCTCTCTTGCCCTCTATCTTGCTGTCACACATGCTCATTCTCTCACACTCACTCTCCCTCTCTATCACTCTCACCATTACTCTATCTCACTGTTTGTCTGTCTGTTTCTCAAAATCTCACACATGTGCTCTCTCTCAGACTCACTCTATCGTGCACTCTCTCTCTCCCTCACACTGACACTCTCTCACTCTCTCTCTCTCTCAATCTCAATCTCAGTCTCTCTCATAGACCCTCTCTCTCTTTCACACACACACAGACGCACACACACACATTCTCCCTCCGTCACTCTCACTTTCTCACGTCACTCTCCCTCCCTCTCGCACTCACCCTCCATCCTTCTCGCACTCACTCTCCCTCCCTCTCGCACTCACTCTTCCTTCCTCTCGCACTCACTCTCCCTCCCTCTCGCACTCAGGCTCACTCTCTCTCACACTCACGCTCCCTCTCTCGCACTCAGGCACCCTCCCTCTCGCACTCACTCTCCCTCCCTCTCGCACTCACTCACTCTCCCTCCCACTCGCACTCACTCACTTTCCCTCCCTCTCGCACTCACTTTCCCTCCCTCTCGCACTCACTCTCCCTCCCTCTCGCACTCAGGCTCACTCTCTCTCACACTCACGCTCCCTCTCTCGCACTCACGCTCCCTCCCTCTCGCACGCACTCTCCCTCCCTCTCGCACTCACTCATTCTCCCTCCCTCTCGCACTCACTCACTCTCCCTCCCTCTCGCACACACTCTCCCTCCCTCTTGCACTCACTCTCCCTCCATCTTGCACTCACTCTCCCTCCCTCTCGCTCTCACTCTCCCTCCATCTTGCACGCACCCTCTCCCCCTCCCTCTCGCACTCACTCTCCCTCCCTCTCGCACTCACTCATTCTCCCTCCCTCTCGCACTCACTCACTCTCCCTCCCTCTCGCACACACTCTCCCTCCATCTCGCATGCACTCACTCTCCCATCCTCTCACACTCACTCTCCCTCCCTCTCGCACTCACTCTCCCTCCATCTTGCACGCACTCACTCTCCTTCCCTCTCGCACTCACTCTCCCTCCCTCTCGCACTCACTCTCACTCTCTCTTGTTCTCTCTCTCTTGCCCTCTATCTTGCTCTCACTCATGTTCATTCTCTCACACTCACTCTCCCTCTCTCTCAGTTTTACCATCACACTGTCTCACTTTCTCTCATACACACACTGACTGTCTGTCTCTTTCAAAATCTCACTCATTTGCTCTCTCTCACACACTCTGTTGCACATTTTCTCTCTCTCTCCCCCTCAATCTCACTCTCACTCTCACCCTGTCTCTCACTCTCTTCTCACTCTAAGTCTCTCTCATAGACCCGCTCTCTCTCTCTCTCTCTCACACACACACACACACACACACACACACACACACACACACACACACACACACACACACACACACACACACACACACACACACACACACACACACACACACACACGCACAGACACAGGCATTCTCTCTACCTCACTCTCGCACTTCCTCTCTCTCACTCTCTCTCTCTCTCTCTCTCACACACACAGACACACTCTCCCACACACACACTCGCTCTCCCTCTCTCTCACAGATACACACACACAGACACACACACACTCTCTCTCTCCTGCGCATATTCTCTCTCTCTCCCGGATGCTGCACACACTCACTCTCTCTGTCTCTCTCTCTCACGCACACACACACTCTCTCTCCCTCTCTCTCACAGATACACAAACACCTACACGCACGCACACACTCTTTCCCTCTCTCTCACGCACACTCTCACTGACACATGCCCAAACACACACTCTCACACAATAAAACACACACACACACACACACTCTCCCTCAATCTCACACTCTCTCTCTTGTTCCCTCTCTCTCTCTGTCTCTCCTTCTCTCACACACACACTCTCACTCTCACACTCTCACACACGCTCTCTCTGTCTCACACTCTCACGTCACATTCTCTCTCTCTCGCCACTCACTCTTCCTCCCTCTCGCACTGACTCTCCCTCCCTCTCGCACACATTCTCCCTCGCTCTCGCACTCACTCTCCCTCCCTCTCGCACTCACTCTCACTCCCTCTCACACTCACTCTCCCTCCCTCTCGAGCTCACTCTCCCTCCCTCTCGCACTCACTCTCCCTCCCTCTCACACTCACTCTCCCTCCCTCTCGCGCTCACTCTCCCTCCCTCTCGTGCTCACTATCCCTCCCTCTCGCGCTCACTCTCCCTCCCTGTCATGCTCACTCTCCCTCCTCTCGCACTCACTCTCCCGCCCTCTCGCACTCACTCACCCTCTCTCTCGCACTCCCTTTCACTCCCTCTGTCCTTCTCTTGCACACTCAGTCACACTCTCTGTCTATCTTTCTCTCACACAAATGAGTCTCTCTATCTCTCATACACTCTCACTCATATGATCTCTCTCTCACACACAAACTCTATCTCACTCTCTCACAGTTTCCGTCTCTCGGTCACACACTCTCACATCACTCTCACAATCGTTCTCGCTCCATCTCCCTCACTCTCCTCTCTCTCGCACTCCCTCTCTCTCACTCTCTCGCTCTCACACACTCGCTCTCTCTCACAGATATACACACACACACACTCTTTCTCACTCTCCCTCATGCACACTCTCTCTCTCTCTCTCTCTCTCTCTTTCTCTCTCACTCTCTCTCTCTCTCACAGATGCACACACTCTATTTTTCTCTCTCTCTCACACACACACCCACACACTCTCTCCCCGCGCATGTTCTCTCTCTCTCCTGGCCGCTGCACACACTCACTCTCTCTCTCTCTCTCTCTCTCTCTCACACACACACAGATACATACACACACACTAGCTCTTTCTGTCTGTCTCAGACACACAGATACACGCATGCGCATACTCTGTCACGCACACTTTCTCTGACACGCGTGCACACACACTCTCTCTCTCACACACTCTCACATGATAAAACACACACACACATACACACACAGACTCTCCCTCACTCCCATACTCTCTCGCTCCCTGTCTCTCTCTCTCACACACTCTCTCTCTCTGTCTCTCTCACACGCACACACGCTCTCTGTCTCACACTCTCACATCACATTCTCTCCCTCTCGCACCCACTCACTCTCCCTCCCTCTCGCACTCACTCTCCCTCCCTCTCGCGCTCACTCTCCCTCCCTCTCGCACTCTCTCTCCCTTCCTCTCGCGCTCACTATCCCTCCCTCTTGCGGTCACTCTCCCTCCCTCTTGCGCAAACTCTCCCTCCTCTCGCGCAAACTCTCCCGACCTCTCACACTCACTCTCCCTCTCTCTCGCACTCACTTTCACTCCCTCTCCCTCTCTCGCACACTCAGTCACACTCTCTGTCTATCTTTCTCTCTCACAAATGACTCTCTCTATCTCTCATACACTCTCACACATATGATCTCTCTCTCACACACAAACTCTCTATCTCACTCTCTCACAGTCTCTGTCTCTCGGTCACACACTCTCACATCACTCTCACAATCGTTCTTGCTCCCTCTCGCTCCCTCTCACTCTCTTGCCCTCTCTCTCGCCCTCTATCTTGCTCTCACTTATGTTCAATCTCTCACACTCACTCTCCCTCTCTCTCAGTCTCACCATCACACTCTCTCACTTTCTCTCATACACACACTGACTGGCTGTCTCTCTCAAAATCTCACTCATATGCTCTCTCAATCTCACACACCCTGTCGCACACTCTCTCTTTCTCTCCCCCTCACTCTCCCCCTCACTCTCCCCCTCACTCTCCCCCTCACTCTCCCCCTCACTCTTCCCCTCACTCTCCCCCTCAATCTCTCCCTCACTCACTCTCTATCACTCTCTCTCTCACTCTCTCTCTCACTCTCTCTCACTCTCTTCTCACTCTCAGTCTCTCTCATAGACCCTCTCACTCTCACAGACACACACGCGCACACGCACATTCTATCTCCCTCACTCTCCTCTCTCTTGCATTCCCTCTCTCTCACTCTCTCACTCTCACACACTTGCTCTCTCTCACAGATATACACACACACAGACTCTGTCTCTCTCACTCTCACTCATGCACACACACTCTCTCTCTTTCTCTTACAGATGCACAGACTCTATTTCTCTCTCTCTCTCACACACACACACTCTTGCTCTCCCTCTCTGTCTCACACACACAGATACACGCACGCACACCCTCTGTCGCACACACTCTCTGACATGCGCGCACACACTCTCTCACACACTCTCACAATCTCACGCAATAAAACACACACACACAAACTCTCCCTCACTCTCACACTCTCTCTCTTTTTCCCTGTTTCTCTCTTTCACACACTCTCTCTCTGTCTCACACTCTCACATCACGCTCTCCCCCTCTCGCACTCACTCTCCCTCCCTCTCGCGCTCACTCTCTCTCCCTCTCGCACTCACTCACTCGCCCTCCCTCTCGCAGTCACTCTCCCTCCCTCTCGCAGTCACTCTCCCTCCTTCTCTCGTACTCTCCCTCCCTCTCGCACTCTCTCTCCCTCCCTCTTGCGCTCACTCTCCCTCCCTCTTGCGGTCACTCTCCCTCCTCTTGCGCAAACTCTCCCGACCTCTCGCACTCACTCTCCCTCTCTCTCGCACTCACTTACACTCCCTATCTCCCTCTCTCACACACTCAGTCACACTCTCTGTCTATCTTTCTCTCTCATAAATGACTCTCTCTATCTCTCATACACTCTCACTCATATGATCTCTCTCTCACACACAATCTCTCTATCTCACTCTCTCAGAGTCTCTGTCTCTCGGTCACACACTCTCACAATCGTTCTCGCTCCCTCTCACTCCCTCTCACCCTCTTGCTCTCTCTCTCGCCTTCTATCTTGCTCTCACTTATGTTCAATTTCTCACACTCACTCTCCCTCTCTCTCAGTCTCACCATCACACTCTCTCACTTTCTCTCATACACACACTGACTGTCTCTCTCTAAATCTCATTCATAGGCTCTCTCAATCTCACACACTCTGTCGCACACTCTTTCTCTACCCCTCACTCTCCCCATCACTCTCCCCCCACTCTTCCCCTCACTCTCCCCCTCACTCTCCCCCTCACTCTCCCCCTCACTCTCCCCCTCACTCTCCCCCTCACTCTCTCCCTCACTCTCTCCCTCACTCTCTCGCTCACTCTCTCCCTCACTCTCTCCCTCACTCACTCTTTCACTCTCACACTCTCTCTCACACACACTCACAAACTCTCCCTCTCACACTCTCTCTCTTTTTCCCTGTCTCTCTCTCTCTCACACACTCTTTCTCTCTGTCTCTCTCACACGCATACACACACGCTCTCTCTGTCTCACACTCTCACATCACGCTCTCTCCCTGTTGCACTTACTCTCCCTCCCTCTCGCGCTTACTCTCCCTCCCTCTCGTGCTCACTCTCCCTCCCTCTCGCACTCAGTCTCCCTCCCTCTCGCACTCACTCACTCTCCCTCCCTCTCGCACTCACTCACTCTCCCTCCCTCTCGCACTCAGTCTCCCTCCCTCTCGCACTCACTCACTATCCCTCCCTCTCGCACTCAGTCTCCCTCCCTCTCGCACTCACTCACTCTCCCTCCCTCTCGCAGTCACTCTCCCTCCTTCTCTCGTACTCTCCCTCCCTCTCGCACACATTCTCCCTTGCTCTCGCACTCACTCTCCCTCCCTCTTGCACTCACTCTCTCTCCCTCTCGCGCTCACTCTCCCTCACTCTCGCGCTCTCTCCCTCCCTCGCGCTCACTCTCCTGACCTCTCGCTCTCACTCTCCCTCTCTCTCGCACTCACTTTCACTCCCTCTCTCCCGCTCTCGCATACTCAGTCACACTCTCTGTCAATCTTTCTCTCTCACAAATGACTCTCTCTATCTCTCATACACTCTCACTCATATGATCTCTCTCTCACACACAAACTCTCTATCTCACTCTCTCACAGTCTCTGTCTATCGGTCACACACTCTCACATCACTCTCACAATCGTTCTTGCTCCCTCTCACTCTCTTGTTCTCTCTCTCGCCCTCTATCTTGCTCTCACTTATGTTCAATCTCTCACACTCACTCTCCCTCTCTCTCAGTCTCACCATCACACTCTCTCACTTTCTCTCATACACACACTGACTGTCTGTCTCTCTCAAAATCTCACTCATATGCTCTCTCAATCTCACACACTCTGTCGCACACTCTCTCTTTCTCTCCCCCTCACTCTCCCCCTCACTCTCAGTCTCTCTATAGACCCTCTCACTCTCTCACACACGCGCACACACACATTCACTCTCCCTCACTCTCCTCTCTCTTGCACTCCCTCTCTCTCACTCTCTCACTCTCACACTCGCTCTCTCTCACAGATACACACACACACACACTCTCTCTCTCTCTCTCACTCTCACTCTCACTCATGCACACACACTCTCTCTCTGTCTCTTACAGATGCACAGACTCTATTTCTCTCTCTCTGTCGCGCACACACACACATACACACACACACTTGCTCTCTCTCTCTGTCGCACACACACAGATACATGCACGCATACCCTCTGTCACGCACATTCTCTCTTACACGCGCGCACACACTCTCTCTCACACACTCTCACAATCTCACGCAATAAAACACACACACACACACACACACACACGCACACACACACACAAACTCTCCCTCACTCTCACACTCTTACTCCTTTTCCCTGTCTCTCTCTTACACACACACGTTTTCTCTCTGTCGCTCTCACACACATACACACACGCTCTCTCTTGTCTCACACTCTCACATCACGCTCTCTCCCTCTCGCACTCACTCTCCCTCCCTCTCGCACTCAGTCTCCCTCCCTCTCGCACTCACTCACTATCCCTCCCTCTCGCACTCAGTCTCCCTCCCTCTCGCACTCACTCACTCTCTCTCCCTCTCGCAGTCACTCTCCCTCCTTCTCTCGTACTCTCCCTCCCTTTCGCACTCATTCACTCTCCTTCCCTCTCTTGCACTCACACTCCTTCCCTGTCATGCACTCACTCTCCCTTCCACTCTCACACTCACACTCTCTCCCTCTTGCACTCACTGTCACTCCCTCTCTCGCACTCACTCTCTCCCTCTCTCACACACTCAGTCACACTCTCTCTCTATCTTTCTCTCTCACAAACTGACTCTCTCTCATACATTCTCCCTCATATGATCTCTCTCTCACACACACACTCTATCTCACACTCTCTCACAGTCTCTGTCTCTCGGTCACACACTCTCACATCACTCTCTCAATCGTTCTCACTCCCTCTCGCTCCCTCTCACTCTCTTGCTCTCTCTCTCGCCCTCTATCTTGCTCTCACTCATGTTCATTCTCTCACACTCACTCTTGCTCTCTCTAAGTCTCACCATCACACTCTCTCTCTTTCTCTCATACACACACTGACTGTCTCTCAAAATCTTACTCATATGCTCTCTCAATCTCATACACTCTGTCGCACACTCTCTATTTCTCTCTCCCTCACTCTCTCCCTCACTCTCTCCCTCACTCTCTCCCTCACTCTCTCCCTCTCTCTCTCACTCTCTCTCTCATTCTCTCTCTCACTCTCTTCTCACTCTCAGTCTCTCTCATAGACCCTCTCTCTCTCACACACACACATGCGCACGCATATATTCTCTCTCCCTCACTCTCCTCTCTTTCACACTCCCTCTCTCTCACTCTCTCGCGCTCACACACTCGGTCTCTCTCACAGATATACACACACACAATCTCTATCTCACTCTCCCTCATGCACACTCTCTCTCTCTCTCTCACAGATGCACACACTCTATTTTTCTCTCTCTCACACACACACACACACCCACACACTCTATCCCCGTGCACATTCTCTCTCTCTTCTGGCCGCAGCACACACTCACTTGCTCTTTCTCTCTGTCTCACACACACAGATACACGCACGCACACACTCTGTCACGCAAACTCTCTCTTTCACACACTCTTACATGATAAAGCACACACACACAGACACACACAAACTCTCCCTCACGCTCACACTTTCTCACTCCCTGTCTCTCTCTCACACACTCTCTCTCTCTGTCTCTCTCACACGCTCGCACGCTCTCTGTCTCACACTCTCACATCACACTCTCTCCCTCTTGCACTCACTCACTCTCCCTCCCTCTCGCGCTCACTCTCCCTCCCTCTCGCGCTCACTCTCCCTCCCTCTCGCGCTCACTCTCCTTCCCTCGCGCTCACTCTCCCGACTTCTCGCGGTCACTGTCCCTCTCTCTCGCACTCACTTTCACTCCTTCTCTCCCTCTCTCGCACACTCAGTCACACTCTCTGTCTATCTTTCTGTCTCACAAATGACTCTCTCTATCTCTCATACACTCTCACTCATATGATTTCTCTCTCACACACAAACTCTCTATCTCACTCTCTCACAGTCTCTGTCTCTCGGTCACACACTCTCACATCACTCTAACAATCGTTCTCGCTCCCTCTCACTCTCTTGTTCTCTCTCTCACCCTCTATCTTGCTCTCACTTATGTTGCATCTCTCACACTCACTCTCCCTCTCTCAGTCTCACCATCACACTCTCTCACTTTCTCTCATACACACACTGACTGTTTGTCTCTCAAAATCTCACTCATATTCTCTCTCAATCTCACACACTCTGTCGCACACTCTCTCTTTCTCTCCCCCTCACTCTCCCCCTCACTCTCTCTCTCACTCTCTTCTCACTCAGTCTCTCTCATAGACCCTCTCACTTTCACACACAAACGCGCACACACACATTCTCTCTCCCTCACTCTCCTCTCTCTTGCATTCCCTCTCTCTCACTCTCTCACTCTCACACACTGGCTCTCTCTCACAGATATACACACACACAAACACACACTTTCTCTCTCTCTCTCTCTCACTCATGCACACACACTCTCTCTCTCTGTCTCTTACAGATGCACAGACTCTATTTCTCTCTCTCTCTCTCTCTCTCTCACACACACACACACACACACACACACACACACACTTGCTCTCTCTCTCTGTCTCAAACACACAGATACACGCACGCATACCCTCTGTCACGCACACTCTCTCTGACACGTGCGCACACACTCTCTCTCACACACTCTCACAATCTCATGCAATAAAACACACACATGCAATAAAACACACACACACACACACACACACACACACACACACACACACACACACACACACACACACACACACACACACACACACACACACACACACACACACACACACACACAAACTCTCCCTCACTCTCACACTCTCTCTCTTTTTCCCTGTCTCTCTCTGTCTCACACACTCTTTCTCTCTGTCTCTCTCACATGCATACACACACGCTCTCTCTGTCTCACACTCTCACATCACACTCTCTCCCTCTCGCACTCACTCTCCCTCCCTCTCGCACTCAGTCTCCCTCCCTCTCACACTCACTCACTCTCCCTCCCTCTCGCACTCACTCACTCTCCCTCCCTCTCGCACTCACTTATGCTCCCTCCCTCTCACAGTCACTCTCCCTCCTTCTCTCGTACTCTCCCTCCCTCTCGCACTCACTCACTCTCCCTCCCTCTCTTGCACTCACACTCCTTCCCTGTCACGCACTTACTCTCCCTTCCACTCTCACACTCACACTCTCTCCCTCTCGCACTCCCTGTCACTCCCTCTCTCGCACTCACTCTCTCCCTCTCTCGCACACTCAGTCACACTCTCTCTCTATCTTTCTGTCTCACAAACTGACTCTCTCTCTCATACATTCTCACTCATATGATCTCTCTCTTACGCACACACTCTATCTCACACTCTCTCACGTCTCTGTCTCTCGGTCACACACTCTCACATCACTCTCTCAATCGTTCTCGCTCCCTCTCGCTCCCTCTCATTCTCTTGCTCTCTCTCACTCGCCCTCTATCTTGCTCTGACTCATGTTCATTCTCTCACACTCACTCTCGCTCTCGCTAAGTCTCACCATCACACTCTCTCTCTTTCTCTCATACACACACTGACTGTCTCTCAAAATCTCACTCATATGCTCTCTCAATCTCATACACTTTGTCGCACACTCTATTTCTCTCTCCCTCACTCTCTCCCTCTCTCTCTCACTCTCTCTCTCACTCTTTCTCTCACTCTCTCACTCTCTTCTCACTCTCAGTCTCTCTCATAGACCCTCTCTCTCTCACACACAAACACGGCATGCACATATTCTCTCTCCCTCACTCTCCTCTCTCTCGCACTCCCTCTCTCTCACTCTCTCACTCTCACACACTCACTCTCTCTCTCACAGATATATACACACACACACACACACACAGACTCTCTCTCTCTCTCTCACTCTCACTCATGCACACAGACTCTCTTTCTGTCTCTTACAGATGCACAGACTCTATTTCTCTCTTTCTCTCTCTCACACACACACACAAACACACACACACACACACACACACACACACTTGCTGTCTCTCTGTCTCACACACACAGATACAGGCACGCACACCCTCTGTCACGCACATTCTCTCTGTCACGCGCGCACGCACTCTCTCTCACAAACTCTCACAATCTCACGCAATAAAACACACACACACACACACACACACACACACACACACACACACACACACACACACACACACACACACACACACACACACACACACACACACACACACACACACACACACACAAACAACTCTCCCTCACTCTCACACTCTCTGTTTCCCTGTCTGTCTTTCTCTCTCACACACTCTTTGTCTCTCTCACACGCATACACACAAGCTCTCTGTGTCTCACACTCTCACATCACGGTCTCTCCCTCTCGCACTCAGTCTCCCTCCCTCTCACACTCACTCACTCTCCCTCCCATTCGCACTCACTCTCCCTCCCTCTTGCACTCACTCACTCTCCCTCCCTCTCGCAGTCACTCTCCCTCCTTCTCTCGTACTCTCCCTCCCTCTCGCACTCACTCACTCTCCCTCCCTCTCTTGCACTCACACTCCTTCCCTGTCACGCACTTACTCTCCCTTCCACTCTCACACTCACACTCTCTCCCTCTCGCACTCCCTGTCACTCCCTCTCTCGCACTCACTCTCTCCCTCTCTCGCACACTCAGTCACTCTCTCTCTATCTTTCTCTCTCACAAACTGACTCTCTCTCTCTCATACATTCTCACTCATATGATCTCTCTCTCACACACACACTCTATCTCACAGTCTCTGTCTCTCGGTCACACACTCTCACATCACTCTCTCAATCGTTCTCGCTCCCTCTCGCTCCCTCTCATTCTCTTGCTCTCGCTCACTCGCCCTCTATCTTGCTCTGACTCATGTTCATTCTCTCACACTCACTCTCGCTCTCGCTAAGTCTCACCATCACACTCTCTCTCTTTCTCTCATACACACACTGACTGTCTCTCAAAATCTCACTCATATGCTCTCTCAATCTCATACACTCTGTCGCACACTCTCTATTTCTCTCTCCCTCACTCTCTCCCTCTCTCTCACTCTCTCTCTCACTCTCTCTCTCACTCTCTTCTCACTCTGTCTCTCTCATAGACCCTCTCTCTCTCACACAAACACGCGCATGCACATATTCTCTCTCCCTCACTCTCCTCTCTCTCGCACTCCCTCTCTCTCACTCTCTCACTTTCACACACTTGCTCTCTCTCTCACAGATATACACACACACACACACACACACACACACACACACAGACTCTCTCTCTCTCTCTCTCTCACTCTCACTCATGCACACAGACTCTCTTTCTGTCTCTTACAGATGCACAGACTCTATTTCTCTCTCTCTCTCACACACACACACACAAACACACACACACACACACACACACACACACAAACACACACTTGCTGTCTCTCTGTCTCACACACACAGATACAGGCACGCACACCCTCTGTCACGCACATTCTCTCTGACACGCGCGCACGCACTCTCTCTCACAAACTCTCACAATCTCACGCAATAAAACACACACACACACACACACACACACACACACACACACACACACACACACACACACACACACACACACACACACACACACACACACACACACACACACACACACACACAAACAACTCTCCCTCACTCTCACACTCTCTTTTTCCCTGTCTCTCTTTCTCTCTCACACATTCTTTCTCTCTGTCTCTCTCACACGCATACACACAAGCTCTCTGTGTCTCACACTCTCACATCGCGCTCTCTCTCTCTCACACTCACTTTCCCTCCCTCTCGCACTCACTTTCCCTCCCTCTCGCGTTCACTCTCCCTCCCTCTCACACTTACTCACTCTCCCTCCCTCTCGCACTCAGTCTCCCTCCGTCTCACACTCACTCACTCTCCCTCCCTCTCGCAGTCACTCTCCCTCCCTCTCGCAGTCACTTTCCCTCCTTCTCTCGTACTCTCCCTCCCTCTCGCACTCACTCACTCTCCCTCCCTCTCTTGCACTGACACTCCTTCCCTGTCACGCACTCACTCTCCCTTCCACTCTCGCACTCACACTCTCCCTCTCGCACTCACTGTCACACCCTCTCTCGCACTCAGTCACATTCTCTCTCTATCTTTCTCTCTCACAAACTGACTCTCTCTGTCTCATACATTCTCACTCATATGATCTCTCTCACACACACACTCTCTATCTCACACTCTTTCACAGTCTCTGTCTCTCGGTCACACACTCTCACATCACTCTCTCAATCGTTCTCGCTCCCTCTCGCTCCCTCTCACTCTCTTGCTCTCTCTCTCTCACCCTCTATCTTGCTCTCACTCATGTTCATTCTCTCACACTCACTCTTGCTCTCTCGAAGTCTCACCATCACACTCTCTCTCTTTCTCTCATACACACACTGACTGTCTCAAAATCTCACTCATATGCTCTCTCAATCTCATACACTCTGTCGCACACTCTCTATTTCTCTCTCCCTCACTCTCTCCCGCTCTCTCTCACTCTCTCTCATTCTCTCTCTCACTCTCTCTCACTCTCTTCTCACTCTCAGTCTCTCTCATAGGCCCTCTCTCTCTCACACACACACACGCACACACATATTCTCTCTCCCTCACTCTCCTTTCTCTCGCACTCCCTCTCTCTCACTCTCTCGCTCTCACACACTCTCTCTCTCTCACATATATACAGACACACAATCTCTCTCTCACTCTCCCTCATGCACACTCTCTCTCTCTCTCTCTCTCACAGATGCACACACTCTATTTTTCTCTCTCTCACACATACACACCCACACACTCTCTCCCCGCACACATTCTCTCTCTCTCCTGCCGCTGCACACACTCACTTGCTCTTTCTCTCTATCTCACACACACAGATACACGCACGCACACACTCTGTCATGCACACTCTGACACGCGCACACACACTCTCTCTCTCACACACTCTCACATAATAAAGCACACACACACATACACGCACAAACTCTCCCTCACTCTCATGCTCTCTCGCTCCCTGTCTCTCTCTCACACACTCTCTCTGTCTCTCTCACACGCACACACGGTCTCTGTCTCACACTCTCACATTACACTCTCTCCCTCTCGCACTCACTCACTCTCCCTCCCTCTCGCACTCACTCTCCCTCCCTCGCGCTCACTCTCCCTCCCTCGCGCTCACTCTCCCGACCTCTCGCAGTCACACTCCCTCTCTCTCGCACTCACTTTCACTCCCTCTCTCCCTCTCTCGCACACTCAGTCACACTGTCTGTCTATCTTTCTCTCTCACAAATGACTCTCTCTATCTCTCATACACTCTCACTCATATGATCTCTCTCTCATACACAAACTCTCTATCTCACACTCTCACAGTCTCTGTCTCTCGGTCACACACTCTCACATCACTCTCACAATCGTTCTCGCTCCCTCTCGCTCCCTGTCGCTCTCTCTCTCGTCCTCTATCTTGCTCTCACTCATGTTCATTCTCTCACACTCACTCTCCCTTTCTCTCAGTCTCACCATCACACTCTCTCACTTTCTCTCATGCACACACTGACTGTCTGTCTCTCTCAAAATCTCACTCATATGCTCTCTCAATCTCACACACTCTGTCGCACACTCTCTCTTTCTCTCCCCCTCACTCTCCCCCTCACTCTCCCCCTCACTCTCCCCCTCACTCTCCCCCTCGCTCTCTCTCTCTCTCTCTCACTCTCTTCTCACGCTGTTCTCACTCTCAGTCTCTCTCATAGACCCTTTCACTCTCACACGTACACACACACGCACACACACATTCTCTCTCCCTCACTCTCCTCTCTCTTGCACTCCCTCTCTTTCACTCTCTCACTCTCACACACTCGCTCTCTCTCACAGATATACACACACACACTCTCTCTCTCGCTCTCTCTCACTCTCACTCATGCACACACACTCTCTCTGTCTCTTACAGATGCACAGACTCTATTTCTCTCTCTTCTCACACACACAGGCATGCACACCCTCTGTCACACACACTCTCTCTGACACGTGCACACACACTCTCTCTCTCACACACTCTCACAACACACACACACACAAACTCTCCCTCACTCTCACACTCTCTCTCTTTATCCCTGTCTCTCTCTCTCTCTCACACACTCTTTCTATCTGTCTCTCTCACACGCATACACACACGCTCTCTCTGTCTCACTCTCACATCACGCTCTCTCCCTCTCGCACTCACTCTCCCTCCCTCTCGCGCTCACTCTCCCTCCCTCTCGCACTCAGTCTCCCTCCCTCTAGCACTCACTCACTCTCCCTCCCTCTCGCACTCAGTCTCCCTCCCTCTCGCACTCACTCACTCTCCCTCCCTCTCGCAGTCACACTCCCTCCCTCTCACAGTCACTCTCCCTCCTTGTCTCGTACTCTCCCTCCCTCTTGCACTCACTCACTCTCCCTCCTTCTCTTGCACTCACACTCTTCCCTGTCATGCACTCACTCTCCCTTCCACTCTCGCACTCACACTCTATCCCTTTCGCACTCACTGTCACTCCCTCTCTCGTATTCACTCTCTCCCTCTCTCGCACACTCAGTCACACTCTCTATCTTTCTCTCTCACAAACTGACTCTCTCTCTCTCTCTCTCTCATACATTCTCACTCATATGATCTCTCTCTCACACACACACTCTATCTCACACTCTCTCACAGTCTCTGTCTCTCGGTCACACACTCTCACATCACTCTCTCAATCGTTCGCGCTCCCTCTCGCTCCCTCTCACTCTCTTGCTCTCTCTCTCTCGCCCTCTATCTTGCTCTCACTCATGTTCATTCTCTCACACTCACTCTTGCTCTCTCTAAGTCTCACCATCACACTCTGTCTCTTTCTCTCATACACACACTGACTGTCTCTCAAAATCTCACTCATATGCTCTCTCAATCTCATACACTCTGTCGCACACTCTCTATTTCTCTCTCCCTCACTCTCTCCCTCACTCTCTCCCTCACTCTCTCACTCTCTCTCTCACTCTCTCTCTCACTCACTGTCTCACTCTGTCTCTCTCATAGACCCTCTCTCACACACACACACCCGCACAAACATATTCTCTCTCACTCACTCTCCTCTCTCTCGCACTCCCTCTCTCTCACTCTCTCGCACTCGCTCTCTCTCACAGATATACGCACACACACCCTCTCTCTCACTCTCCCTCATGCACACTCTCTCTCTCTCTCTCTCTCTCTCTCTCACAGATGCACACACTCTATTTTTCTCTCTCTCTCACACACACACCCACACACTCTCTCCCCGCGCACATTCTCTTTCTCTCCTGGCCGCTGCACACACTCACTCTCTCTCTCTCTCTCTTTCTCTCTCTCTCTCTCTCACACACACACACATACACACACACACACAAACACACTTGTTCTTTCTCTCTGTCTCACACATACAGATACACGCACACACACACTCTGTCACTCACACTCTCTCTGACATGCGCACATACACTCTCTCACTCACACACTCTCACATGATAAAACACACACACACATACACACACAAACTCTCCCTCACTCTCACACTCTCTCGCTCCCTGTCTCTCTCTCTCACACACTCTCTCTCTGTCTCTCTCACACGCACACAAGCTCTCTGTCTCACACTCTCACATCAAACTCTCTCCCTCTCGCAGTCACTCACTCTCCCTTCCTCTCGCACTCACTCATCCTCCCTCTCGCACTCACTCTCCCTCCCTCTCGCACTCTCTCTCCCTCCCTCTCGCACTCACTCTCCCTCCCTCTCGCACTCACTCTCCCTCCTTCTCTCGCATTCACTCTCCCTCCTTCTCTCGCACTCGCTCTCCCTCTGTCTCTCGCACTCACTCTCCCAACTTCTCT
This sequence comes from Isurus oxyrinchus, assembly GCA_026770705.1. Classification (NCBI taxonomy): domain Eukaryota; kingdom Metazoa; phylum Chordata; class Chondrichthyes; order Lamniformes; family Lamnidae; genus Isurus; species Isurus oxyrinchus. Next base: position 59,168,546 of record JANJGN010000017.1, on the reverse strand, counting down.
CGCACTCACTCTCCCTCCCTCCCTCGCACTCACTATCCCTCCCTCTCACACTCACTCTCCCTCCCTCTCTCGCACTCACACTCCCTCCCTCACACTCACTCTTCATCCCTTTCATGCACTCACTCTCCCTCCCTCTCTCGCACTCACTCTCCCTCCCTCTCTTGCACACTCAGTCACACTCTCTCTCTACCTTTCTCTCTCACACAATGACTGTCTCTGGCTCTCTGTCTCTCACTCGTGCTCTCTCTCTCTGTCTCTGTCTATCTCTCTCTCTTTCTCTTTTACACACCCTCACTCATATGATCTCTTTCTCACTCACACACTATCTCACACACTCTCTCTCAGTCTCTGTCTTGCACTCACACTCACTCTCCCTTCCTCTCGTACTCACTCTCCCTCCCTCTCGCACTCACTCTCCCTCCCTCTCGCACTCACTCTCCCTCCCTCTCGCACTCACTCTCCCTCCCTTTCGCACTCTCCCTCCCTTTCACACTCACTATCCCTCCCTCTCGCACTCACTCTCCTTCCCTCTCTCGCACTCACTCTCTCCCTCTCTCGCACTAACTCTCTCCCTCTCTCGCACACGCAGTCACACTCTCTCTCTATCTTTCTCTCTCCCACAGACTCTCACTCATATGATCTCTCACACACACACACTCTCTATCTCACACGCTCCCTCTCGCAGTCTCTGTCTCTCAGTCACACACCCTAACATCACTCTCTCAATCCCTCTCGCTCCCTCTCTCTCACTCTCTCCCTTTCACGCACACACACACTCTCTCTCTCTCTCTCTCTCTCACTCACTCACTCACACACACATACACACACATCTGTGTCACATCACTCTCCCTCCCTCTCGCACTCACTCTCCCTCCCTTCCGCACTCACTCTCCCTCTCTCCTGCGCTCACTCTCCCTCCCTCTCACACTCACTATCCCTCTTTCTCACACACTCTCTCCCTTCCTCCTGCACTCACTCTCCCTCCCTCTCGCACTCACCCTCCCTCCCTCTCGCACTCACTCTCCCGCCCTCTTGCACTCACTATCTCTTTCTCGCACTCACTCTTCCTCCCTCTTGCACTTACCCTCCCTCCCTCTTGCACTCACTCTCCCTCCCTCTCGCACTCACTCTCCCTCCCTCTCGCACTGACTCTGCCTTCCTCTCTCAATCACTCTCCCTCCCTCTCGCTGTCACTCTGCCTCACTCTCGCTCTAACTCTGCCTCCCTACCGCTCTCACTCTCCCTCCCTCTCGCTTGCACTCTCCCTCCCTCTCGCACTCACTCTCCCTCCCTTCCGCACTCACTATCCCTCTTTCTCACACACTCTCTCCCTTCCTCCTGCACTCACTCTCCCTCCCTCTCGCACTCACCCTCCCTCCCTCTCGCACTCACTCTCCCGCCCTCTTGCACTCACTATCTCTTTCTCGCACTCACTCTTCCTCCCTCTTGCACTTACCCTCCCTCCCTCTTGCACTCACTCTCCCTCCCTCTCGCACTCACTCTCCCTCCCTCTCGCACTGACTCTGCCTTCCTCTCTCAATCACTCTCCCTCCCTCTCGCTGTCACTCTGCCTCACTCTCGCTCTAACTCTGCCTCCCTACCGCTCTCACTCTCCCTCCCTCTCGCTCGCACTCTCCCTCCCTCTCACACTCACTCTCCCTCCCCATCTCACACTCACTCTCCCTCCCTCTCTCGCACTCACTCTCTTTCCATTTCTCACGCACTCAGTCACACTCTCTCTCTAGCTTTCTCTCTCACACACTGACTCTCTCTGACTCTCTGTCTCTCTCACTTGCGCTCTCTGTCTGTCTCTCTCTCTCTCTTTCTTTTTCACACACCCTCATTCATATATCTTTATCACTCACTCACTCTCTATCTCACACTCTCTCACTCAGTCTCTGTCTCTCGGTCACACACTCTTACATCACTCTCTGAATCGCTCTCTCTCTCGCTCCCTCTCGCCCTCTGTCTTGCGCTCACTCATGCTTATTCTCTCACACTCACCGTCCCTCGTACCCACTCTCACCATCACTCTCTCTCACTTTCTCTCATACACACACTGATTGTCTGTCTATCTCTCTCAAAATCTCACTCATATGCTCTCTCTCTGACACACAGTCTATCGTACACTCTCTATCTCCCTCACTCTCACTCTCTCTCTCTCACTCTCACTCTCAGTCTCCCTCATAGACCCTCTGTCTCTCTCTCTCTCTCACACACACACACGTGCACACACACACACATTCTCTCTCCCTCCCTCTCGCTCTCTCTCACTCTCGCACTCACTCTCCCTCCCTCTCGCACTCACTCTCCCCCCCTCTCGCACTGACTCTCTCACTCCCTCTCGCACTCACTCTCCCTCCCTCTCACATCACTCCACCTCCCTCGCTCGCACTCACTCTCCTTCCCTCGCTCGCACTCACTCTCTCGCACACTCATTTACACTCTCTCTATCTTTCTCTCTCACACACTGACTCTCTCTCTCTTTCACACACTCTCACTCATATGATCTCTCTCTCATGCACACTCTCTCTATCTCACACTCTCTCTCCCTCTCCCTTACTCCCTTCTCACTCTTAGTCTCTCTCATAGACTGTCTCTCTCTCTCACCTTCAGTCTCTCTCATACACCCTTTCTCTCTCTCACACACACACGCACACACACACATTCTCTCTCCCTCACTCTCTCTCTCTCAAAGATACAGACATACAAACTCTCTCTCTCTCTCTCCCACTCACTCACACACACATACCCACCCACTCTCACACTCACTCTCCCTCCCTCCTGCACTCACTCTCCCTCCCTCTCGCACTCACATTCCCTCCCTCTAGCACTCACTCACCCTCCCCCTCGCACTCACTTTCCCTCCCTCTCGCACTCACTTTCCCTCCCTCTCGCACTCACTTTCCCTCCCTCTCGCACTCACTTTCCCTCCCTCTCGCACTCATTCTGCCTCCCTCTCGCACTCACTCTGCCTCCCTCTCGCACTCACTCAGCCTCCCTCTCGCACTCTGCCTCCCTCTCGCTCTCACTCTGCCTCCCACGCTCTCACTCTCCTTCTCTCTCGCACTCACTCTCCCTCCTTCTTGCACTCACTCTCCCTCCCTCTCACATTCACTCTCCCTCCCCATCTCGTACTCACTCTCCCTCCCTCTCTCGCACTCCCTCTCTCGCGCTCACTCTCTCTCCCTCTCACTGAGTCACACTCTCTCTCTACCTTTCTCTCTCATGCACTGACTCTCTCTGCCTCACTGTCTCTCTCACTCGCGCTCTGTGTGTCTCTCTCTCTCTCTCTTTCTCTTTCACACACCCGCACTCTTATGATCTCGTTCTCACTCACACACTCTCTATCTCACACTCTCTCTCTCAGACTCTGTCTCTTGGTCACACACTCTCACATCACTTTCTGAATCGGTCTCTCTCTCTCTGGATCCCTCTCACTCTCTCTTGCCCTCTATCTTGCTCTCACTCATGCTTATTCTCTCACACTCACTCTTCCTCTCACTCACTCTCACCATCACTCTCGCACTTTCTCTCATACACACACTGATTGCCTGTCTGTCTATCTCTCTCAAATTCTCACTCATATGCTCTCTCTCTGACACACAGTCTATCGCACACTCTCTCTCTCCCACACTCATGGTCTCTCTCTCTCTCACTCTCAATCTCTCTCATAGACCCTCTGTCTCTCTCTCTCTCAAACACACACACACACACACACACATTCTCTCTCCCTCACTCTATTTCCCTCTCTCTCTCTCTCACACACACACACAGACGCTATGTCATGTCACTCTCTCTCCCTCTTGCGTTCACTCTCCCTCCCTCTCGCACTCACTCTCCCTCCCTCTCGTACTCACTCTCCCTTCCTTTCGCACTCACTCTCCCTGTGTCTCACACTCACTCTCCCTCCCTCTCGCTCTCACGCTCCCTCCCTCTCTTGCACTCACTCTCCTTCCCTTTCTCGAACTCACTCTCTCCCTCTCTTGCACACTCAGTCACACTCTCTCTCTATCTTTCTCTCTCACAAACTGACTCTCTCTCTCTCTCACTCACTCTCACTCATATGATCTCTCTCTCACACACACTCCCTATCTCACACACTCTCTCTCAGTCTCTGTCTCTCGGTCACACATTCTCACAACACTCTCAATCCCTCTCGCTCCCTCTCGCTCTCTCTCTTGCTCTCTCTCTTCCTCACTCTCACTCTCTCTGTCACTCTCTCTCACTCCACAAACACACACACACTTTCTCTTTCTCACACTCTCACATGACTCTCTCATCCTCTCGCCCTCACTCTCTATCTCACACACTCTCTCTCAGTCTCTGTCTCTCGGTCACACACTCTCACATCACACTCTCAATCCCTCTCGCTCCCTCTCCTGCTCTCTCACTCCACCTCTCTCTCACTCTCACCATCACTCTCTCAATGTTTCTCTCATACACAGACTGACTGTCAGTCTCACTCAAAATCTCACTCATATATTCTCTCTCTCTCACACAATCTCTCGCACACTCGCTCTCTCTCTCTCTTTCTCACTTACGTGCTCACTCTCTCTCTCTCACTCCAAACACACACACACACACTTTCTTCCTCACTCTCACTCTCTCTGTCACTTTCTCTCAATCCACAAACACACACACACTTTCTCTGTCTCACACTCTCACATGACTCTCATCCTCTCGCACTCACTCTCCCTCCCTCTCGCACTCACTCTCCCTCCCTCTTGCATTCACTCTGCCTCCCTCTCGCATTCACTCTGCCTCCCTCTCGCATTCACTCTGCCTCCCTCTCACTCTCACTCTGCCTCCCTCTTGCTCTCACTCTGCCTCCCTCTTGCTCTCACTCTCCCTCCCTTTCGCACTCACTCTCCCTCCTTCTCGCATTCACTCTCCCTCCCTCTCACATTCACTCACTCTCCCTCCCTCTCGCACTCACTCTGCCTCCCTCTCGCACTCACTCTGCCTCCCTCTCGCACTCACTCTGCCTCCCTCTCGCATTCACTCTGCCTCCCTCTCGCTCTCAGTCTGCCTCCCACGCTCTCACTCTCCTCTCTCGCACTCACTCTGCCTCCTTCTTGCACTCACTCTCCTTCCCTCTCGCACTCACTCTCCCTCCCTCATACATGCATTCTGCCTCCGTCTCGCTCTCACTCTGCCTCCGTCTCACTCTCACTCTGCCTCCGTCTCACTCTCACTCTGCCTCCGTCTCGCTCTTACTCTGCCTCCGTCTCGCTCTCACTCTGCCTCCCTCTCGCACTGACTCTGCCTCCCTCTCGCACCGACTCTGCCTCCCTATCGCACCTACTCTGCCTCCCTATCGCACTCACTCTGCCTCCCTCTCACACTCACTCTGCCTCTCTCTCGCTCTCACTCTGCCTCCAAGCCTCTCACTCTCCCTCCCTCTCTCACACTCACTTTCTCTCCCTCTCTCGCGCTCACTCTCTCTCCCTCTCTCGTACACTGAGTCACACTCTCTCTACCTTTCTCTCTCACACACTGACTCTCTCTGGCTCTCTGTCTCTCTCACTCGCTCTCGCACTCTCTGTCTCTGTCTCTCTCTCTTTCTCTTTCACACACCTGCACTCTTATGATCTCTTTCTCATTCACACACTCTCTATCTCACACTCTCTCTCTCAGTCTCTGTCTCTTGGTCACACACTCTCATATCACTCTCTGAATTGCTCTCTCTGTCTCACTCCCTCTCACTCTTTCGTACTCTATCTTGCTCTCACTCATGCTGATTCACTCATTCTCACTCCCCCTGTCTCTCACTTTCACCATTACACTCTCACTTTCTCTCATACACACACTGACTGTCTGTCCGCCTGGCTCGCTCAAAATCTCACAAATATGCTCTCTCTCTCTCACACACACTCTATCGCACGGTCTCTCTCCCTCACTCTCACTATCTATCACTCCACACACACACACACACACACACACACACACATTCTGTCTCAAACTCTCACATGACTCTCTCATCGTTTCGCACTCACTGTCCCTCACTCTTGCACTCACACTGCCTCCCTCTCAAACTCGCTCTCCCTCCCTCTCGTTCTCACTCTTCCTCCCTCTCGCACTCGTTCTGCCTCCCTCTCCCTCTCACTCTGCCTCCCACTCCCTCACTCTCCTTCACTCTCGCACTCACTCTCCCTCCTTCTCACACTCACCCTCCCTCCCTCTCATACTCACTCTCCCTCCCCATCTTGTACTCACTCTCCCTCCCTCTCTCGCACACTCAGTCACACTCTCTCTCTATCTGTCTGTCTCATACACTGACTCTCTCTCTCTCTCTCTCACACACTCTCACTCATATGATCTCTCTCTCATGCACACTTTCTCTATCTCACACTCTCTATCTCCCTCTCTCTTACTC